>VXBJ01000191.1:364156-380426 GCA_013400055.1 Nycticryphes semicollaris | reverse complement strand
TGAAAAGCAGCTGAGGGAACTGGATTGTTTAGTCTGGAGAAAAAGAGGCTGAGGGGAAACCTTGTTGCTCTCTACTACTAACAGAAAGGAGCTTGCAGTGGTGTGGGTTTCAGTCTCTTCTCCCAAGTAACATGTGAAAAGACAAGAGGAAATTGCCTTCAATTGTGCCAGGGGAGTTTTATATTGGATATTAGAAAAAATATCTTCACTGAAATGGTTATCAAGCATATCCACAGCCCACCCATGGAAACGGTTGAGTCACCATCCCTGTATTTAAAAGATGGGTAGATGTGGTGCCTGGGGACATGGTTTAGTGGTTAACTTGGCAGAGCTAGCTTTACTGTTGAGCTCAATGATCTTTGAGGTCTTTTCCATCCTAACTAATTCTATGGTTCTATGATTCTATGATTTTTCATGTTCAATGACACTTCACTGTGAAGAGGCAACTCAAGTTCATATTCTCTAAAGTACTCAGAGGAGTGAACGCTTTTTTCATTCAACCTATAAGATACACACTGTATAATATCACATTCATTGATTCTTTGAAGAAATAAAACCCTAACAAAGGATGGCATGCAAGGTAGAAGTGATTTTGGCAGAATGACAAATCCTGGAGAAGTTACTGCTAACAGTAACTTGTTTAAACAGAGTGTTCTTCAAAAACAAGAAAAATACACACATTTATTTTACTTTTATATCTTGTAGCAACTCACAATACTTAATTTAGCTTTTACTTTGATATAATCTTATTGATTAAGCAGGTGTTTTGTTTGAATGACAACGTTTCCACGGAGACCGCAGGGCAGGAAGGCATATTTCTCAGATGCCACACATCTGACACAAATAATAGGATTTCTCTGGGTTGAGAGAATACGATGTGCAGTGCCACATGGAACAGGTTGGAGACAGTGGTCTTACTAGCAAATTTATGAATATTAAACTCTTCTTAAACTCTTTTCTCTAGTTACCATTAAATCTTAACTAACTAGTAATATGGATGCAAGGTGGGGGAGGGGTGGGGGAAGAAGAAAAATAAATACATGACATTTGGAACTTTGCACTCCAAGTAAATTTTGGCTATACTTGTCTTGATACCTCAAATAACACCATGATATTACTTACTTTTTCCCTTAATTTTCCAACCAGGAAGCTAGAATTCACTTCTGCTATGTGCTGAGTTTTCTGAGAAGACTGAGAACAATTTCTAACCATTTCTGCTGACATTAAGCATGACCTGCAACCCACTGAACTCAGATAAAAATAGTATTCCTTTAGTTTCAAGGGACATGTTCAGGGATGGTAGCTGTGGCACACACTAGATTGCTGTAACCATCTAATTCTGTCATGATTATTTCAAGCAAAAGTAAAGTGGATGGCTACTGACGTTGTCTGAGTCCTTCAAAATGAGCTTTATTCCTGTGGTTTTCGGTGGAGTGGTGATGGGCGTGTTTTCTTGTTTGTTTTGTTACTGTTGTTTTTTCAAAAAAAACTAGTTTTAAAAAACATCATTGTCTCAAAAAGGAGAGGAAAGGAGCCCTTTGGGATACATTTTCAAGTAGGTTCCGTTCATGAGCCTTTAGTTACTTGTTCTTTTAAAGTGATAAATTCTAGCTCCTGCATACAGCTAAAGGAAATTATCTGTACATGAGGAGTTTTAGTCAGAAGAGCTACATCCTTAATATAGACAGACATTGGAAACTGTCTGTCCTTTCTTCAGGACAGCTCTGAAACTCGATAAGAGGGTCTTGGGATCTCCTGGCCATGCCCTTGCTTCATCAACAAAACTGGTCTATAGTCTAGTCACTGTTGCAACGCTCTCATGAGCTACAGTGCACCATGGAAGAATCACAGCATACTCAGAATAATAGCATTTTAATATTTTGACTGCCTCTTATGCCTTTCAGTAGTTAAATCACTTTTTTTTTTTTTTTTGCAAACACCTTTTTTTAAAAAATGAAGGAATATATGAAAGAGAAACATAAATTCTAGTGAGGTGCACAGAACACACATGATTATTCCCAAAGCTTCAACAAATGAACAAAGAACCTTAGAAAACTGATTTTTGAGAAGTCAAAGCACCTGACCAGTCATTTAGATTTTCAAAAACAAGATTATAACATATATTGTGTGTATTTCAGAAAAAACAAACACACAAAAAACCGACAACAACAAAACCAGAAAAGCCAACAACCCAACCTTAAAGGAATAAAATAGGAGTGGATTAAGGAAGTGAGTTAACCTGAAAATGCAGAAAGTTACACTGATCCAGTGTATATTTGCCTACCTATATATATCTCTATCTATATACATGTCATATATATTTGAATGATCGTGAATTGTAGCAGAGAAAACTAACCAAAAGGCCTGATATAAGACTGTTAGCACTTAGTGTGAATGGGTATGTTAGTGAGGAACTGAGCAGAAAAAACACAGGGCTGAACAGAGAAAACAAAGCACGTAGTTGAAAGCACTAAAACATATTGGTTGTTTTGTTGATCTTTTGCTTTGTGGGTTTGGGTTTTTTTTGTTTGTTTTGTGTTTTGGTGTTGTTTTCTGGGGCACTGTCTGAAAGTTAGAATTTATAACTACTTCTGGAAGAACAGCTCATAAATTAAAGGAACAAAAAATAAAGATTTCAGAAACTCAGGTTTCTTTTTCTTCACCACAGTGCTCTGCAGCTTCTATAAACCTTTAAATAAAGCCATTTTCTGAAAACAAAAAATTTTTACCCGAGTGCAGATACAGTGATTTTTGTTTTTTGGGTTTTTTTTTGCCTGTTAAACAAACACTGTTATACTGGACTTCAGCTAGAAGTCAGACTTTTTGACTTGAAATGTTGACATGTTTTATGATCCATGAAAGAGAAAACACTTTTACTTACTGTAACACTCTGGTTTTAATTCTGTCTTTTACAGTATACAGATTACCAGCATTTATAGGTAAAGAAAACAGATCATATTTTTGTGTGATGTTATTTAATCACTGCCAGTAGACAGTAAATAGATACCACTTTCCCTCTCCTTTATTCTATAGTGACACTCCTTTAAAGTTTTTTTTATTATTATTATTATTATTGAATCATATTTATACCTGCATTACAGCAAGAGAATACTGTTTTCTAAGGTTCATAAGTGTAAGTCACGTTGCTGCCCTATACTTACCCACACATATTTACACACATGCAGTCCTTGTTTTCTCTTCTCTTACTGCTTCCTTGATGTATTGGACCAGGCATTGTGAAATGGGATGTGTCAGTTCACTGCCAGGAACAATCATTCTTTCTGGCCTTTCTCTGAAGAGACATTGTTCCTCATAATGAAAGGGAAAATGGGAACTGAAGACTAATAAGCCTTTATGAAAAGATATTTTGTTTAAAGCTTCTAAGACAGGTAAACTTAATAAACCTAATAAAATACTGTATTTTTTTGCTTGCTGTGCTTTTATCTAATCCTATAATACAAGATATTTTTATCACTTTGATGGGTGTACGGTACTGTACTTAGTGACCAGAGGTGTTACACAATGACACATGGAGTACGTTGTAATCAACAAAATAATCCTGGTTTGTTGCCTTCCTTTGAAGACCTGTCACAACACAACAACATTTGGTCTATTCCATCTTAATACTATTTTCCCCTGGCTTTCATCTCTTCTGTAAACCACAAAACATAATGGTAAATGGCTTAACGAAATGGACATAAATGTTAGTACCATTATTTTCCCTTTGAGGGCCAAACTATCACAGCAGGCCTCCTGAATGAAGCATAGTGATGTAACATTGTGCGTAGCTGCATACAGAATAGGAGACCATGAAAAGGATATGGGAAAAACATGAGGACAAGTATCAAGATAATAAGGGGAACAGAATATGAAAGGTTGATTGGTAATCTGTTCTGATCAGAGCTGTACCATGTTTTAACTGTCAGCAGCAAAACTTGAACTGAATAACTTCAAAGGAAATGAAACCCCAAAAAGGAGGTAAAAAGGACGTAAAGAATTATCCAAAGGTTGCAATTTTATTTGTTTTCTGGAGCAGTCTATGTTGATAAACTTTTTTTTTTTTTTTAGTTAAAACAAAATTGAGCCTAAGAGAAGAAAAGATTTCCATCAAAAAGCAAAGAAACAAACCCATACTCATAGATCAACAAACAGACAGTAAACTGTGAATACACCTTTAAACTATGAGCACCTTAGTAATTCCCTTGGAAACTAATCTAATGCTTGTGAGGTAAAAGACCTACTGTTTGATGCTTTATTTATCAATAATATTAATTAAAACTTTTTCAATACTGATATTTTGGATAACTACATGTATTTGTACTACACGATGATGGGTAGAATGCATGCAATAAAGACACTGGTTTATATAATTTTGTAGCAAAATAATCTTTTCTTCATGGGAAAAAAATAAAATATTTTGGGGGTTTATTTTCTTACTGCAGTGGTCACATTTTTGTATCATTACTACTGTGTTGTTTATACAAGCTCTTTGACAAAATATAACTATGGAAAGAAGAAAACCAAAACCTAACAACTGGTTAATAATAATCAGCTCTGTGTAACGTCAAAGAATAGACAGAAAAGGAATACTATTTTCAGTTGAAACTGCAAAGGAAATACACTTTAATCTGATAGTTTGCTTTCATGAGCATGTTTAAATTATAGGCCTTTCAAAAAATTCTCTTTGACATTTCAGAAAAAATCAGCAAAGTTGTAAAGGGCAGACAAGATCTACCAATGCCGGAATCCATATATGTATAGAAACTGTAGTCTTTTAAATGCTTTCTAATTTCAGTTGAATTCAGTAAATTCAATTTTCTTAAGCTGGATTTCCCTGATCTGCCACAAAAATTGAATTCATATAACTGGAGGAAGAAATTATTATGTTGGTCTGCTCCTTTTGTCCAACAGCTCAGGCTGTGTCCACGGTACACTACAAGATGCTAGTTAAGGGCTTTTCAAAAGTCATTATAAGTCAATTTTTGCCCTTGGTTCAGCTGAAGAGTTCTTTTAAGTTTTGCGATTCTCAACATGCAGAGAAGTTATCTCATTGCCATATTAAGGAGCATTTTGAATTACTGTTTCTTCATGACAGAACTGTTTCACTTCATATATTATAAACACTGAAATAATAATTTATCCAGAGAGCAAGCACATAGGAATTATTCTTTAGCTTGAAGGCTCAGACTCTCACCCAAAAGAGAAAAAAAAGAAATTATCACTCCTTCTGCAAATTGTATTTGCTGGTTCATGAAAACGTGGAAAACCATTAACAGAAATCAAAGTGTCTTGACTTTCCAGTATTCACTTTTTCTTCCCTCATCAAAAGTATGCTCAATAACAATACATGGTTACATGATGAGAAATTTAATCTTAAAACAGGATGAGGACTTGATCCAAAGTTGTCTGCAGGTAAGTCTGCATTCTAAATAAGTAATAGCAACATCATAATTTTTAGTTAATTACTATGCTATTTCTTTTTCTTTTCCCCATAATTAACCCAAAATAACCAATGTAGGTGATATGCAAAATTTCATGTGGAGAGTTATTTTTGCTTGTAAACAAAATACTAAATTCATTCAGCATTTGGATTTTTTTTTTTTCCTAATAGTTTTCAGCTATTTAGCTAAAAGATCAGTTACTTTCAACCTTGCCAACATTAGAAGATATTGGTTAAAACCAGTAGTCCTGACCCATACTGAACGTTGATGACATTTAACAGTATGATTTTTACCATGCCTAATGAAAATACGGTATTTCATGGTTTGAACTAGTTTGTTATACATAGTCCTTCAACTGTAGTTAGTCCAATGAAAATAGGTAATTTATCTTAAAAATTCAAAACTCATTGTCCTCCTTTAAATTACCAATTAAAATTCAAATATGGTTGTCTTTTTATTGCATTTGCTATCAGATTTATGACATACTAAGTCCTTTTACAGGCCCAGTGTCTTAGATTTCCAGTCTAACTCAAGCATACCCAGGTATAGTCATAGATGATATCCATCTCAAAATATATAAAATTCTCTGAATATTTTGAAATGGTAAAGCAGTTTTTATGAATTAAATAAATTATTATAGTAGCCCTAAAGTACGTGTTCATGTGAATTAGTAAATATCTGTTATTTAGATAGGAATTATATTTAAGACTAAACAAATCCACAGAAAAAAATAAAAGACGACATACATTGAATTACTGTTGTCTCCATGTTATTCCTTCCTTTTTCTGATTCGAAGTTGTCATATCTATATAGTTTTAGCTGGGACACTGAATGATGTATTAATTGTTATACTGTACTGTCAGCTGAAGTCCTTGTTTTAAAATCTCACATGTTCCTCCTGAATTTTGGGGTGCACAATGGCAAAAAGCCAGTATATGGTTACTTAAATACATTTCTCAGCTGGATTTGGAACTTGAAATAGAACTCCATTATTCAAAGGCAAATTATGGGCATTTTTTTGTTGTGTCCTTACATAGGCTTTCCATAATAAGTTCTGCAACTTCTGTTACTCGTGGTGAACAATAGCAATAGCAAAAAACTGCAGCACATAAGATAAGAAGCACTGAATCCAGAAAACTGCATATAGAATGCATTGAAGAGTAATGTACCGACATCTTACTGTCTTTTTGTTATGGCTCTGTTCACTATATCTTCCAGGATGGAGTAAGGAATACTGTAGCAGATAAACTATTGAGCTGCCTGTGAACTTTCACTTATTTTTTTTTTTTTTTTACTTTAAAGATTAAGCAGGTCTCCTTGTGTATGGCAACCTGTTCTCTCCAGGCTTGTTATAGCTGAAGTGAGTGAAAAAGGTTTTGCCCCTTCTCATGACAACTATCCCTGCACCCTCTGAATGCAGTGGTTGTCACTTCATTCGCTTTTTTAGCATGTAGATCCAGCTCCCCAGATGCATAGAAAGCCATGAGTGTTCTCAGCTATGCTGTTTTGCACAATCTCACTCAGCTTCCCATGTGAGCCCCAAAACTGGGGTTATTTCAGTTAATTGTGAGCTATCATACCACATCATTCAAAGTAACTGCCTTCCTGTGCATTTCCATATAACCCTCTGTATAAAAGTTTACTTGATCTATCCTCTGCTTTCTGCATATAAACCAAATTTATCTGCATGTTCTTTGCATTTAAGAAGGCTTGTATATACATGAAAATTAAGGTACTAAACAGGCAATTGGATTTTTCTGGCATGTAATCTTCTAGTTTGCAACTACAAATGCTCACAGATGATTATGGTAACAAATATTCTAGACTCAATTAAAAGTAATCTATTAAAAACATTTTTCTTGGTTGTAGATGTAATAATATATTTATGTGTATTAATTGAAGAAGTGGAAACTACTTACTGTTCATAATAGTTACATTTATTATGGGAGTTCTAACTTTAGTATAGGATATACTGCAAATAAAAAGTACAAGAAATAGCACAAGGTAGGAAACACTGAGGTTTTAACATCTACTCTTATAGCTGACTATAGATCAGAACAAAATCTATGATTCTTTTCATCCAGCTATTCAGTGCAGGCAACTCCTCTTAAAGTCACAGCAGAAATTTTGTATTCTGGAAGACTTTGAATTTGCCTTTATTTCTTTACATTGTTTTTCATGAGGTGATCCCACTGTCTTTAAGAGCCTTTATAACATTCAACATACTCAAATTGGAAGCAGTAAGACACAGGAAATAAACAATCAGAAGCCCCATATAGAAATTCCTCATGTTCACACCACACATTACATACGTTAGGCAAAAGATTACTTCTTCATATCATTCATAAGGCTGTCCATTAACTAAACCTTTCATTAAAGTAATTAGAATTCCACAGAGACTGACAAAGCTGATCTATCTATGTCCACCTTAAGGATTAAGAACTAACACTAAAAGCTCCTCATAGAAACAAGAGGAAAAAAGAAAAAAAAAAAAAAGCATTCTCTCTTTTGATTCAGGAGGTTGTCCAGTAGAATACCATCACAGCTTGTACCTACAGAGACATACAAGAAGATATTAACATTAAAGCTATCAGGTAAAAAAGAGTACCTAAAAGCTGTTGAGGAATCATTATCAATCAGAAATCAATGAAGAACAGTGACACATTGGGCTTTCCTCAGAACAGACTTGAGGTGCCTGCTACAATGTCCGCTCATCTAAGCTTCCACAGGTTTCCACAAAGTTTCCAGTGGGCTGCATTGCAGCTGATGGTGGGTTCAAAATCCAGTGGCAGCATTTTTCAACTCTTTCTGCAGTATTAGCATTGATGTGATGAAAATAGGCTGCCTTGTGTCACTCTGATGTTTATGTTTAAATTATCTTCTACAAGTTTGGAGCCACATAGGTGAACCACCCCAAGGAATCACATCTTAGTTTCTCCTTTCCTGGGAAATTCCAATGCAGGAGCATGGAATGAGGCATCCTGTGAAGCTTGTGGAAGCGATTCCCATGATGAGACTTGGCAGAAGACACTTGCCAAGATACTCAGTGTACACAAAATGGTGTCACATCAGAAATGTTCACTACAAGGATAGTATATGTTTAAGTTGCCTAATAGTAACTGCAATGATTGTGCCATTGCTGGTACTTATCTCTATATTGCCAGCTTTATCTTAATTATAACCTTAAGACTGGTAAAGTTAAGTGATATTAATAATTGAGCTTCATTTCCTTTTATTAAATGTGTGCAAAAGTATCTTTATAGAATGTCATGAGCATAAATTAATTAGTGCCTGTGAGAAGACTCGGTATTGTTTTAAGTACCATTAATAACTCAAAAGTGTGTTTAATAGAATTCTCATTATGCTGAAGTTTATCATACTGTTTCAGTAATCTTTCCGGAATTCCTGGAATGTGTATTTTATAAACAATATAATATTTTCCTTGAAAAAGTTTGGTTTCATAAATTATTGTCGTCAAATATTCTGCCATTGCATTCCATGCCATCTCATGGTAGTCAGCAGGACTAATAAGTTTAACTGATGCAAGACTTGACATAAAAATACAAATTCAGGTGGTTTTCTTTTTTGTCAATGCAAAATCTCACTAAAATCAGTAAGAATTACTTTGAAATTGTACAAATAATGTAAAGGACATTTTGTTCCACTATTAAACTACACACTATCCTCACAACATGCAAACAAGAAAAAAAAAAAAAAAAGAAAAAAAAAAAAGATAGAATTTTTATTCTCCAAATCACTGTTCATTCTCTGATACTCCTCTACTCTGGTAATGCAGTGAAATATATTTCTTCCCTGTCAGCCATCCTGTATAAAAGGACACATGCAATGAGGTGAGCTGGGATCTACTGAGATTATTTTCCTCCGTGTTCTCATTGTGTGCCATTTGGTCCAATAAAAGGTGCATTGCAGTTTGTGGTTTTCCCACCCTCTCACACTATGTTCAGTTATTTGAACAGGCTATAAAAATTGAAGGTACCTTAAATCAGGTAGCTGTTTAAGCTATGCCATCCAATCTTGCAGCAGAAATATTAATTAACAAAAATTCTGTCAGCTAATGGGAGAAAAAAAACCCTCTATGAATTGTCAAAATAAGTTACTATAATATGTATAAAAACTCTGCTTCTGTTGGTAAATCAGTCTTTGAAAGTCTGAAAGGCACAATGTACTTGTTATTTGAGCTTTAGCCAATCCATACATAGCAGGGTAATGATAGCAGTGCAACCGGCTGTCAGTTTACTGCATCAACATCCATCACATGAAGTTATTAAATATACATCTATCATTTGGTGTATTAGAAATAAAGTCATTGTAATAGAATTTTGTCATAAGATCAATAACTGAGAAAATGAATGTCTTAGTTTCACCTCAATGTTTACAGTGTTTGGTAGCAGGAGACCATTACCTTTGGACAATGTTCTATAGTGGTGGCAATATCTCTTAATTTAAGATCAAGTACAGTATATGTCCTTTAGCTCTTATATTATTTATAGATTTTTGCATTAAAGTCACTATGAGAAGATACAGTGAAACACCATTTGTTTTATTCTTTCTTTACTTTATTGCAAACCTGACTGGTCACACATTTGCATTAAATTGTTTCATGCTCCTGACTTATCTCTGCTGCACTGAAAATGTAATATACAATGAATGCAATACCATATATTATTAAATGTATACCAAGCCTGCTGCCTGTCTTCAGCTGATATGTAGAATGTGTGTAGGAGTTAGTGACATGAGAAGTTCTTCTTTGGATTTAGTCAAGCATTGGTATAACTCCTTTGGATACTGAACTTTTCTTGATTTACACTGAAATAAATGAGAGAGTCCTGTATGCCTGTGAATATCTGTCATGACCACAGCATAGCCTTTAGATAAAGCATATGCATTTCAGACAGTTTCAGTGGGTTTTTTTTTCCCCTTCTTACAGGTTTTTAAACTATTTGAGACATATGCCCATACGGGAAATGAAGAACATAATTTACTATACATTAAAGGACGTTTGATTTTTTTCTCATGATATCTGTTATCAAATGTCAAAATTAATATTAATTTCTGTTGATTGCTGATAAAAGAAGAGACAAAACACTGCTGAATTTCAGCGCTGCTCGTGAAAAGCTCCGATGTCTGGTGAATGCTTGATTTGCCTCTGTCTTGGAGAATAGATGATAGAAACTTCAGTGACATGACCAAAACCAAACTCTTCTCACTCACATGCTTCAACTGCTGGACACACTGTCACCAATCTTATAAGAAGAGATAGAATGAAATCCAAAGGGAGAATGTTTTGGTGATTTTGTGATTATGAGGAAGACTCTTCCTTTCTCCTTTCTATGAAACCTGGAAAACTGGAAAGAAATTCTGCAGTACCCCATTCAGTAATCTAGATGATGTCTAATTCATATTTCATTTAATGTTTTTAGTTCATTTTTTCCATATTATGATTTTACTTAGTCTTGTATTCTTATTAAGCCTAGAAAGCACTGATTTGAAAAGCAAACAAGAGAAAATACAGCTGTACACAAACAGTTCAAAAATGAAATTAAGTAAACCACTGAAATATTTTCAAAATAAAAATTCTCCCTTAGAGAAGTTCATGACTTTTGGATATGCCACAACTCCTGATCCGATTGAACCTATATGCAAAGAACACCATTGCTAGGGAATCATATGGATGAACTACAGAACTGCAACATACGATTTATTATTTATGATATATATATGAAGATATTTGGATTGAAAACCTGATTCTATTTTCTTTTGAAGTATATGAATACCTGCAAAAATATTATCTGTACATATATTTAAATGCACAAATACACACACATACATATACATCACTTGAATAAAAAACTTTAAAACCATTCTGAAGATTTACTTATATAAGAAGGCTTAAAACAAACTTCAAGAAAAGCCAGTGAAGTGATATGACTGAAAGTCCTTTGAACCTTAACTTTGTTGGAAATGCTGTAATTTTCATAAAGTGCAAATGACAACTATATTTTAAGATTCAACAACATTTCATTGGAATTATAGAAGAGATATAAGAATGATCTTTTAGATCATCTTAGTCATTCAAATGCAGAATTGTTCCTTGGTATAATTTATACCTGTTGAATGGATCACAGTGGAAAACTTGAAATAATTTTAAACTAAGGCTAGAATAGATAGTTATGAAATATATAATATTTGCTTTATCTGCTTATCTCTGGTAATATTTTATAAACATTCTTAGTCTGTGTTCACTTTCTTGCTGTCAGTCCCATCTAGGCTTTAGCTAATCTGCAGCAAATTACTCTGAATAGTCAAATATTCTGGGTATCCTTTCCTTTTATCTTGCAAAAGTATAGATAAAAATATAGCTAAATATAAAAAAGTGTCTTTAGACTCTCATCTTAGAATAACTGTACGTGTTCCCTTTCATAACTATAATTAGCTTCTCAGATGAATAACTCATTCTTAGATATGAATTCTGGACCCCAGAATTAGAGCAAACGAATCACTTAAGGGTGCATTTACTCTGACTAAAGTTGACAGAAATAAAAGGAAATAAACACTACACTTAAATAAGTAACTACAAATATTAGTTACTAACCAAAATCTATAGTATGCATTGAAGTCAGCATTACTATGCTGATGTCCTGGAACCAATTTTCTTTTCAGTAATTTTACCTTTCAGTTAAGCCGGTGTCGTGGTTTAGCCTCTGACTGCAATAAAGGACCATGTGGCAATCACTCTCTCACTTCCCACCCTCCCTGCCCCCCTTTCCAGCTGTGGGGATAGAATTGGAAGTCAAAGGCAAAACCTGTGGGCTGAGACAAAGGCAGCTTGACAGAACAGCAAAAGGAACAAGAAAACAGCAACAGTGAAACTGATAGCAGAATGTATAAACATGATTATAGTAACACTGCTCACCAACCGGACCCAGGACTTCCAAGCCCACTCCCAGAAGCAACTTCCTGTCCTCTTTCCCTGGCCAGCTCCCAGCTACAGACTGGGCATGGCTTCACCTGGGATGGAATGTCTGTGTCCCTGCTAGATTGTGGGGACAATTAACGGTATTCCCCCCAGAACCAGGCCAGACTCTTCTAACTAACTGAACTCTCTGAAATTAATGACTTTTTTTTTTTTCCCCGACAGTGTTGGCTTCTAGCAGATAAGACCTGAGGTTTATAGTTAATACCAAGGAATAGTACACACCCAGGCTCTTGCTTATATTATTGCTGTGACAACCATGGTCAACTATCGTTATTTGTCCCGTTGGAGGGTCGAAAGTGAAAATGCATAGAGGGGTCACAACTGCAGGGAGGAACGGACAAGACCAGTGACCCAAAACTGACCAGCAGGGTAATTTATCCCATGTACACCATGCTCAGTATAAACCCTGAGGGATCAAAGGCTCGGGGTGGTTGATGGCTGGTGGCTGGTGTCCAAAGAGGACTCTGTCTGCTTATCTGCCTTTGATCCCAATCCACGTGTTCCTGAAACCAGCTCCTGAGTTAAGCTCCCATCTATTGCCTAGTGCAGTCTAGGACTTTCATAGTGCCTGCCAGTGACATGAATATCATCCTGGGAGCTTGATACAGTTTCGTATATATTGTAGATAATTCATCTTTTATTATTATTATTTCATTATTAATATTTCAGTAGTTTAGTTTCTTTTCAATTCATAAGTCTCTCCCTCTCATTTTGTCTCCCCTCCTTTGAAAGCAGGGAGTTTAAAGAGAGCATCTGTCATTTGTTTTAGTGGCCAGCCCATCCCAAACCACCACTAATTAATAATTTATTAACATATCGGATAAAACTATGTGATCACTGTTTTACTGAATGTTGCAGAGAGCATCTGTTCCCCGGCTTTTGTGTCTATTGGTCTTATTTTATTGAAGCTTGAGTAGGTTTGGGGGCCCATTCCTTGCAAAGTAACTTTCAAAATATTTCAAATGTGTTGGTGAAGGAAAGATTATCAAATAGTATTTCAAATAGACTAATTTTTTATCGTTTTCATGGAGTACTCACAGAATAGAGAGACTCATGTTGTGTGGCTGTTTCCTCCTTCTTGTGATAGCACTACTACAGACTTAAGGTAAAATTACTTCCCCATTCTCTCAATAAAATTCATGAAAGTTTGTTCAGTTGCATCTAATGAAATTGCTAATGTCAGCAGCGTGGATAAAAAATAACAGGAATGAAAGTAGAGCAGCACATTATGACTGGTAGTTGTATCATTTACTGTACAAAAATTGTTTCTATATTGACCCAAAAGAGCATTCCTGTGCTATTTATAAATTCTGGGAAAATAGCACGAGCCTTGTTAATTCAGAACTGTAAGAGCATTCTTAGCCTGCTATATACTTCAAGTACTTGTTTGCCACTAAATCTGAACAGAAAACCAATTGGTGTGGGTTTTTTTTTCAACTGGAAGAAGTGTCTCAAACAATCAACAATAATGCAAAGTATTTCTGGCTTTTTGAAATGGACACTACAAGTGAAATCTGGTAAACTTGAGCTAGCTCTTCATAGCTCCCATTTCAACAATCAAATAATTGATTTTTCAAGAGTTCAGTTGTAATTTGGAACCCATATGGGTACATTTTGAAAATCTCTCCTCCTGTTATGATACTGTAATTGGAGTGGAATGTATTTTTTCATTTTCAGGCACAGTAACACAGAAACATGGAGATTCACTTGTGCAGTCCCTGAGGGCTTTTTTTTTCATTGTGAGACTTTCTGCTCTGCCTAGTAAGGTTACATGGTAAATGTAAAAAAAACAAGCAAACAAAAAAACCCCAATACATTATCATATTGTACAGTCAATAATCAATTTTTACATAATCTTTACCAAGCTTTCACTAACGCCAGTGGCTCAGCGTACATACTGCCAATATAAAATATTAATGAAACTGGTAAAATATCACGTATGGTCATGAATACACTGCATAATGCAACACAGTGTGAGAGATTCCCAAACTAACTCTCAGCAAGTTTGAACCTCTGTCTGGAGTGACACACTGTCAAGCAGGGAGATGCGAGTTTAGATCCTGAAACAGCATTGAAGTGTCAGCCATGGGGAATTATCTCAAAATTAGGTGGAATTAGCTTGTTGCAGCTCTACTAAAGTGACTCTACCGATTTCAGGTCTACAGCTAATTCTTTCCCTGATAAATTGAGAAATCTCTGCACCCCTTGCAGTATAGACTGCCACAGGATTTACCCTAAGGCCAGCACATATCAGAAAAAAAAATAAAATAAAAAAGATACCATTGCAAAAATTATAATCCTATTTCAGAATCCAGCACATGGTAAAATAGTTAACATGGTAAACATGGTAAAATAGTTAATATCACACAGTGGCAACATATAGAGTTGCTTAAAAAAAAACAATTACCTCATAACCTGCAGTTTTGGCCTCTTGATAATGCTCAAGCTTAGGAGGAATAAACTAATCACATAATTGCTCTCACATTATACAGTTGTTCCCACATAAAGTAGTTGGCACTCAACTAACTAATCAGGTGTGATTACAACTGCAGTATTTGTGAATACTTAAAAAATAAGAAATCTTCCTATAAATCTTAGGAAATGAAAGGCAGTATGATTGTAGCAAAGAAAACAACATGTAATAAACATTCGTGACAACGAACAAGTCTGAAAGTTAACATTTGGCTTCCAGGATAGAGTGGTGTAAACAATGTATTCTTTTAAAATTCATTGCTTAGGCTAAATCAAAGATCTGTAAAATTAAGAACCTGGCCAGGAGAACTGAAATAGAAATGTATCAGGGTTTTGACCATAAAGAAAGACAAGGAAATGCAAAAAAAATGTATTGTAAAAATCTCTTCCTTGTAAATATGAATTCTGTTTAATTTTTTTGGACTATTTAACTTTTTTTTTCAGTTTGGATTGTTTTTGTTCAAATGTAGATGAATCTGAAAATGAAAAATATTTAAGGTAAACAAAAACTGTGGCATTTTTGTAGGGTAAATAAAATAGAGTTCCTACTATTTTTGTTATAAAATTTTGAAAATAAATCATACCAACATGTTTCGAATTTCTGAGCTCTGGTAGGTACAATATTTGGACTGCAATTATTAATTCAATTCTAATCAAGTATAGCTATAGTCACTATCCCTAATTCATTCCACAAAGTAAGCTGAAGGAAATTTATAGTTTCTTACTAGCAACACAAAGATCAAAATGCTACTGACAGCTTGAATACCTATTCTACAGGCTTTACTACATTAATGCTGTTTACCTCTGTCTCTTTGCTGCATTCCATTTTTTCATCCACAGAAATTGTGGGCTACTTGTAGGAAAAAACGGTTTTAGCAAAGCATACATGTGAATGAAGAGTGTCAAAGTTTACATCTGACTCCTCCCTGCAGCCCCTCAGAGCCACCATCTTCAAATGCCTCAGGTTCCCTGCAACATACTGTAATGGGATTTATTTGAATGCATAGTCTGGTGCATAAGTTAATCGAGATTAATTCAAAGGTACCAGTATTACTAAAGAGTAAGTACGGATTTTAACCATCACAGTTTTTAAAAATGTGCATATTGTTAACATTTATTTCATTTCAATATTTGCATAAATTGCAGCAAACCATCATCTTTTTTCAGAAGGAACTTTAGAAGCATTACTGCCTTTAGTTACCTGCATACCTATTACCAATAGCTATCTAATAGACCCATGTTAATATTCACTTAGTGTCAAAATACCAGCATCCTACTACTTTGTATGTAGACATCTGTAAATATTCCAAAATCCAGGAAAGCAATGAATGCAGAGGTAAAATCTGAACTGTTATGTTTT
>VXBJ01000191.1:315715-347211 GCA_013400055.1 Nycticryphes semicollaris | reverse complement strand
TTTTTTTTTTTTTTTGTTTTTTTGGTTTTATGGCAGTGCATACATTAAACTGTATTGAATCTGTTGTTTTCCCAAGACTGGCTCCTGTTTTGTCAGACCTGTATGTGACTGGGTTTTTTACCATAGATAAAGATGATTGCAGTTGCAGGTTCTTTTAAGTAATCATGAATGATGCATTTATGAGTAATCCAAGTACATTCTAGGAAAAAAAATGACATTGTTTTTACTGCAAAGCTACTGTTTCACTGCCATACACTAATTACTCTCCCGTAAAAAGAACAAGATAACCCTTTCTTTAAAATACTCTTTAAGCAATCAATAGCACTTCTGTATTGTAAAGTACATAACACAAGTATCATGGAAAGCGCAGCATACTATGCAATATCAGGTGGAAGTACAGTTTTAAATTTCATTTAACTCTGAAAATGAGTGAGGACAAATATACATTATTTATTGTACATGAAAATATAATTGAATTATCTTTTCACCTCGGAAAACAGATGGATAGAGAAAAAAATTCTTAAAATATGTTTGCACAAGATAGTCTCCTGTACTAAGCAGGAATAAAAAAAAAAAAAATTAATAGACAAATAGACTATGTGGGGAATAACACCACCACATTCAGTGCTAAGAAAGAAACTGAGCCCAAAGTTCTGCATGAATAGCAGAAAAATGTTTTCATGATAAACCTGTCTTAAAGTCAAATATAATACTGGTAGCTGTTATCTAGAACAGGAAAGCATTATCCTTTTAAAATCTATTTGCATATTAGGATTTTGGCTCCAAGTGTTTCTATTTGTTGATTTCTTTGTTGTAGCTTTTTTCTTCCCTTCCCCTCACTGGCTCCGTGCAATTAGCCATAAGTGTTTCTCTGCTACCAGTGTTCTTGTTGCTCCTTGGCTACTTGCACTTGTTTGTTCTTTCCTTTCTTCCTCTTTTTATTTCTGTCCTTTACTTCAGTTGTTTCCTACATTAGCTAACATGGCTTTTAATTAGTCAACATTACTGTTAATGATATAAAGCTTGTAGTTATCATTTATTTCATTTTAGGGTTTATCCTTTCCATAAAAATGCTACAGCACAATTAAGGGACAGCATGTTTTCCTTTTTTGCAGTTTAACATTAATGTTCTTTCAAGCTGTGATAGGTGCTGAATACTAATGAAGTAATATCCAGTCCAGTGAAAGACATTGAGGGGTCATTAGTCTGAGCACCACGGAGTTGGCTTAATTTTTCAGGTGCCAGATAAATCAGGCTGTTCATGAATATTAGGGGTATCCCTGAGTATCAGGCTTTTCAGATCTGGACTACACATGGATTTTTGTCTAGCACAATTTATATGCAAAAGGTGTGTAGTATAACTTTCCAGTGGAACTTAGACAGAAGCTGAGCATAAATGGAGCATAAGTTATTCATGAAAAGAAATTGTAAGACTGTTGACAGAAGTGGATCTATTCTTTTTACAGTTGATGTCATCCATATGAGTGCATTTCAGCCTAAATGCAATTATGTAGTACTTTCTTACACAAGAATAAAAAATATTTTCATAAGAATGAGATATGTGAATTGTTTTGTGTTAACAGAGACTTGGCACATAAAGAAATTCAGATTCAGGGGTAGGGAATGAAACAATAACAGAGAAAAAAAAGCACCAGAAAGAGACCAAACTTGCTTTTCCAGTTCCCAACATCAAATAGATACACTCAGAGTCAAAATATTAACATACAAGTAGATTTTAGAGGATAATGTTTTCATGTACTAGACTTGTTCCTAAGAAATCAGCTGGATGATCGTATTCAAAGAATTTCAGTAAACATCTCGATGTCCAAGTGGCGAGCAGTGATGAGTGGTGCTCCTCAGGGGTCAGTACTGGGACTGGGACTGTTTAACATCTTTGTTGGCAACACAGATGTTGGGATTAAGTGCACCCCTACCCAGTTTCCTGATGACACCAGTGTGGCTTGCTTGACACGCTAAAAGGACCTGGACAGGCTTGAGAGGTGGGCCTGTGCAAGACTCATGAAGTTCAACTAGTAAAAGTGCAAGGTCCTACATGTGAGGAAATCCCATGCACAAATACACGCTAGGAGAGAATTAATTGAGAGCAGCCCTGAGGAGAAGGACTTGGGGGTGTTGGTGAATTTGAATCTCAACATAAGCAGTCAAGAAAGCCGACTCGCAGCAACAACTTGCAGCCCAGAAAGCCAACCACATCCTGGGCTGCAGCAAAAGCATGGCCAGCAGGTTGAGGGAGGTGATTCTAACCCTCTACTCTACTCTGATGCCTGAAGTACTGTGTCCAGCTCTGGGGCCCTCAATACAGGGAAGACATGGGTCTGTTGTAATAAGTCCAGAGGAGGGCCACAAAGACGGTCAGAGGGCTGGAGCATCTCTCCTATAAAAACAGGCTGAGACAGTTGGAGTTGTTCAGCCTGGAGAGGAGAAGGCTCCAGGGAAACTTTATAGCAGCTTTCCAGCATCTGAAAGGCACCTACAAGAAAACTGGATAGGGATTTTCTGCAAAGGCATGTAGTGACAGGATGAGGGGTAATGGCTTCAACGTGAAAGAGAACAGATTTACATTAGATACTAGAAAGAAATTCTTTACTGTGAGGGTGGTGAGACACTTGAGCAGGATGCCCAGGGAAGTTATGGATGCTCCATCCCTGGAAGTGTTTAAGGCCAGGCTGGATGGGCCTTTAAGTGACCTGGTTTAGTGGGAGGTGTCCCTGCCCAAGGCGGGGGGGTTGGAACTTGATGATCTTTAAGCCTCTTCCAACTCTAACCACTCTGATTTTATGATAAGATGATCTTTTTTCTTTTTTTTTTTCATATATGTATCTGAGAAATTCTTAATGGCTACATAGGAAATATGTTCAGACTCTTCAGGAAATATGTGATCACAGCATTACATATGAGCATGGTATTATGTCTATTTATTTTTTGCCTTATTTGAAAAGGTGTCAGCCAACAAGGGCGGGAATGCAAGAAGGTCCGAATCTGGTATCAGAAATGATAATCCACAAAGTTTGGGAAGAACGTCCCAGGTTTTGTTCTGAGCCATCTTCAAACTACTGTTGTTATTATTGTTATTATGACCCATATTATCATTATTTATTATTATTGAGATTCTTGCAGCATTATGAATATCTGTCTATCTAGCTGCAGAGTTTAGTGCAGACCTCATCAACTTTTATCTAAAACCTTTACAGAATCAAATGCCTGTGCAAAATAAGCCTGTAGAATCAGACAGCACACTAGCACATTTCAATGCAATCGCCTCTTAATGTCCACCAAATCACAGAATACTGAAAATAACTCATTTTTTTTTAGTATGTGACATTAAATGATCTTAGATCCTGGCCTAAAGGTTATAAATAATGTGCAACAACAAATGGAACTGTGGTCAATATAAATTCAAATTACATTCAGAATAGTTATGCTGGTTATTACCTTCAACTTTCAGTAAATCTGAGTTTCTGAAAATTAAGCATGAAAAAAGACAATGTAGAAACCAATAGAAGTACTAAAATTATAGATCCATCTGTATATCTTTTTTCACAACCTTTTCTTTCAAGTTTAGTTCTAGCGTATCTGGGGAAAAAGGAGAAAGATATGGTTTTGTCTTAATCCATGAGGTGTTAGCAACACCAAAATATTTTCTCTTCATCTGAGACAAACTGTTCCCTTCATCTGAAATAAATATACATCAGCTTTTAGGGAAGGACGTGTTTTTCATTTTCTCTTTCATTCACAACCCCTCAATTTTCTTGTAATTACAATCAGGGCAAAACCTAGTATTAAATAAAAAAGGGTAAAAAAATACACATGTATGTTCAGTGTATCTGTGTAATGACTGGACAGGAATCTTACTTCTAAGTAACTTACTGTAAGACATAAGAAATGGCAGAGAGGGAGATAGATAGCATATACCACTGTTTGATACCACTATGTGGTACCTAAGGTGTGGAAAAGACTGACAGTAGCTCAACATCTAAAAGGAAGACTGCATCTTGCAGCATCATGCCTAGCCACAATCTTCAGCCGGCTAAAGACAGACATGTGCCCAAACTTTTTCTCAGAAAAAGGTCTCATATATCATTTGGATAGAAGATGATTTATACACACAGGAAAGAAATTCATTTTTTTGAGGTTTATGTTAGCATCTATACTTCAGAATAACTGAAATAACCTTGATTTTTCTTAAACCCCTGGAGTTTACTCATCATCCATTGTATAGCTTTATGATTATTTCTTCATTGGAAACAGAGCATTTCAAATGGAATGGAGTAATCTAACTCCAGAACAGGAAGTGTTAATTGAGGAAGGGGTGAGGGGAATGAAAAATTATTTTTTTTTTTTAAAAAGAAAACAAATGTAAACAAAACAAGTATGAGTTGTCAAGATAAACTTTAATATACTGGGGGAAAAATACATAATAATTGATATTATGTACTATTTTTCATCAATCAAAAATCCAAATAAAAAATTGCATTGTCACTGAAAGACATTACAGGATGCTAAAGGTAACACACATGCACATGCATACAGAGGATATTATCCCCAAATAAAAGTATGTTACCTATGTAAGAAAAGGACGTATGAATATTTCTGGGCAAAACTGATTCTATTTATTGAGGAAATATTGCACATTAACTTGCTTTAAGGTAGCACCCAGTTGATATTGTTGCAGCTTGAAACAATTTCTAAAATTCTAAGAGAGTCATTTTCCTAGTGACTTCTTTGAACTGAACTAAGTGGGATTGTTGATAAGTAAAATAGCTTTAATGGCTTCAAACATGTTCTGTTTTCAAATGAAGGAAAAAGAAGGTAAAATTACCTAAATCCCAAATTTGATGTGATAAAATTATGATGAAAATATGAAATCAGAAAAATGCCCTGATTGTGATGAACAAGTGTAATTATATTACTGACTCCAATGGTACTGCTTTTGACTTTAGACATAAGAGTTTTACAAGGTAGCCCTGCACAGAACCAGTTTTGAAAGCTATAAGTAAGTTTTCCATCACTGACTACACGTAAAGTTTCACATCCAACACAAATCACAATGCAGGATCCTTCTCTTCAACCTAATTATCTGTCAATAGTCAAACTTGCAGACACAGTAAAACATGGAATTCTGGTTTGTCCCTTTATGCATGTTTTAATGGCATTTATAATTTCTACAAGGACATATACAGGAAATTATTGGCAGTGGTCAACACAGATTTACCAAAGGTAAATCATGCGTGACCAATCTGATAGCCTTCTTTGATGTTATAACTGGATGGCTTGATGAGAGGAGAGCAGCCGATGTCATCTACCTTGACTTCAGCAAGGCTTTTGACACTGTCTCCCATAACATCCTCATTACAAAACTGAGGAAGTGTGGACTAGATGAAGGAGCAGTGAGGTGTATTGAGAGCTGGCTGCGTGACAGAACTCAGAGGATTGTAATTGATGAGGCAGGGTCAAGTTGGAGGCCTGTAACCAGTGATGTCTCCTAAGAATCAATACTTAGTCCAGTCTTGTTCAATATATTCATCAATGACCTGGACGAGGGGATCGAGTGTATCCTCAGCAAGTTTTATGATGATAGTAAACTGGTAGAGCTGGCTGACTCTACCAGAGGGCTGTGCCACCATCTGACATGACCTGGACAGGCTGGAGAGCTGGGAAGAGAAGAACCTAATGAGGTTCAACAAGGGCAAGTGTAGGGTCCTGCACCTGGGGAGGAAGAATGCCAGGCACCAATAGAGGTTAAGGGTGGACCTGCTGGAAAGCACTTCTGAGGAGAAGGATCTCGGTGTCCTGGTAGATAGTAAACTCTCCATGAGCCAGCAATGTGCCCTTGTCACGAAGAGGACCAGTGGAATCCTGAGCTGCATAGGGAAGAATGTGGCCAGTAGGTCGAGGGAGGTCATTCTCCCCCTCTACTCTGCACTGTTGAGGCCAACAACTGCAATACTGCATCCAGTTCTGGGCTCCCCAGTTCAAGAGAGACAGGGAACTACTGTAGAGAGTCCATTGTATAGCAACAAAGATGATTAAGGGATTGCATTATAAAGCAAAAATTACCTTCCTGAATATCTTATTTCTTAATTATGACCATATGTAAATATCACTGATGTTGCAGTACAGGGTCTGGTGACCGGAAGATCTCGCGATGTACAGAAAGATAGGCACCCCCTCTCCCTATAGCCAATACCGTTTAGCACTTAGTTCAGGATGTAAGCAGACGGAAGTGATGTTGTGAACCCAGACTATATAATGCCGTGTTCTCTATCAATAAACGCCATTTGCCGTCCACCACATTGGTGTCTGCGAGCTGATGGACCGAGCGGCCTGGGATTGGCCGACGTGCCGTTCCTGAACCAGGTCGCCACGCCTCCTGCAGGCGACACACTGATCTTTTATCTAAATGTACAATGGCTTAAAATGGCTTAAAATACATTTATAATGAGTAAGGTACCATGGCTTTATGCACTTTTGATGACTACCTGCCTGTTAGTAACATGAATAATTTAGAGCATTTGGATAAGAGCTGTTATAAAGTAGTCTATTATTCAGTACGTTATTACATATAGATGTTTTTATTAAGAAGAAAAAAACCCATCAGGGTAGGTGTATGAAAGTCGACAACAGTATCCTTAAATTATGAGAGATGCATACAGCACTTTGCTGTAAATCATATGGCAGATTTTAGGAGGGGAGAGAAGGAATCAGATGAAAGAAGAAGTAGAACAACTACAAGTTCTTATGTCAAAGGAAGTAGCCTATGAACTACATCATTAAAGAGTGTACTTAATATTAAAAAGCAACATAAAATAAGAGCAACTAAGAGAGCTTTTGAGGGTTTAGGTTGTCTGTCACTGATATTTTAAAAAGAAAATATTTAGCACAATACCAAACCTATGAAAATTTTTTACAAGAGACATAGGTTTATCTTCAATTCAATTGTCAGGCAAGCAGTTTGAGACTAATTATATGGACAGATCAGTATACTTGCCATCTTGTAATATAAGATGATGAATTTATCATGAATCCCTGGATCAGGATATGCTGAATTTCAACGTGGGAGACAAAAGCCCTGAACTAACCCAAGTTTAGGCATCTAACTAAAAGCTTAATTAAGGAGCCTTGTCATTTTATCTTCTCTCTTGTCCCTGGGCAGAAATACTTTTGAGAGTTCATTCAGCATTCCTAATATCTAGATATAGGTTGCCTACTTCCTTTCACTAATGCAACAGAATTTAGGATCGTGGTGCTCAACTTATTTGCACACTTATTAGCAATAAGTGCACACTTTTACCCTATTTTTAGGTAGGGTAAATCTTCACTGTAATTGAATTTCAAGCTGCAGATTAGGACCAGAATCACATAATATTTAACTATATACTATCTCACAATGTACAATAGTTTGGAATAGTATTTAAGTCTTTATAGAAAGCAGTAAAAGCAGTAATACTCAGGTCATAACTGAAATCTACATATTTGTTCAGAAATTCAGATCTGATTTTCTGGTCCTTACTTAGCTTTATTAGCAATATGTTTTGTCAATTCAGAAGGTGGAATACATTCAGTACAATTTAGGAATAAATGTATTCTCAAAATACTGGCATTCAAAGTAAAAAGAAAATATAGTAAGCAGGACAAACTGGAAAGCCCAGCTTTCTACATGAACCATGAGAAAATGCATGACTACTTTTAAAATGAATAGACTTTCATGCTTTGTGGTATGTACCCAAAATGAGAAAAAATTTCTGCATGGACAGATTTTTCCATTACAGGTTTCCTTGTATCTTCTTCCAAAACGTCCTCGGTCAGATAGATGTGCAACATGTCACACTGTGCACTAGATCAACTATTACTCTGATATGATATGGTTCTATGTGTATGTGAATAAATATAACCTACAGGTTTTACACTTTGGCACCCTGTGTCACTGAAAAAAAAGAGGTCTTTTCCATAAAAAACTCAAACTAAAAGTATAGTTATGAATGCAGAAAGGTATATAGAAAATAATACACATATAAGTGTTTTGCTGAGCCTGTGCCTCAAGGCATACCACTACTATTATTGTTGGTGCTACTCTTGCAATTATTAAAGACTTTACAAAAAAAATTTTTAAGCTTCAGGACCAAAAGGACCTGAACCAAGGTACTTATACTTCTGCAAGTTTTAGGAAAAGTGTTTGACAGGGAATTGCGGAAGTGAAGCAGTGAGACCAACTATTAAATAATTTGAAATATACTGTCTTGGGAGATGTCTTTGTGAGGATAAAATAGAGGGGAATACTAAATAATAAGGATTTGTGCTGGCTAAATAGTGACAACTGGGTATGTATGCTACTATGACCTGCTGTGACTCTGAACAAAGAGATTGTGAAACCCGCAGGCTGTTAGGAACACTTCATTAAAGCCATTATCTTTGTAGGGATTTTACATAGCATCCAAAAGTTAATTTCTTTTTCCATAGGAAATAATTTTTAAATTAGCCACATAGCATATACCCTTGTGCGTAGTTCACCTTTGGGCTTAGTTAATGCAATAAACGTGAAGTTTCTATACCAAGCTGGTTTTGAGATAAGCAGTGGAAGCAGAGGTAGCCTGTGCAACTTTTCTTACACGGAGTTTCTGTGTTTAAGTTTCTAGGCAGCAGTCAGGAATTGGAAGGGAGAACTCTCTGCCTTATCTATCATAGAAGATTAGACTGGATGAGCATAACCTCAAACTACAATGAGGATCTGTTTGCTAGACCAGTGAATATTATCCTTCTAGTGAAACTTAAAACCAAAAACTGGTTACCAGACCTTAAGGTGATGTGTTTAAATGTAAAGGATTTTGCATTCACAGGAAAGAAAAGAAAAAAAAAACAAGACTAAAACTAGCATGGTCCCCTCTTTTTCCATTATACCAGCTTTTACTTAATCAAAACAGGTAGCATATAACACAATAAAAAGATAAAAAAGACTACTTACTGAAAGTAATTATATCACTGTTACGTGATATCTTACTGTCTTTACTAGTACCTGGGATGCCACTTAATTATTTCCTGGTTTGGGGTGGAAAATCCCATAATATGAATAATGATGACACAGTTACTAAGGAAATGAATTCATCTAGTTTAGAGAGTTAGGAATGAGATTTAGAAAAATAAATTATATATATATACCTTCAGTGTGTAGTTAAATGGTAAAGGTGATTATTTCAAATCATGAAAATAATTACATTGTCTATCACCCATATGACTAGTCTGATAGTCTGTTAATAGCAATTTGATCTGCCTGGTTCTGATCTGCTGTTTTCTGGGCTGATAGGACCAGAGGAAGTTGTACATAGCTCCTGAAATAAAGAGCATGGCTTGTTCACTTAGCAATAAACTTTCTGGCCAATTTATATCTATGTTGACAGTCTCCCAAGATTACCTGTGTGTACCTTTACCTAAAGCATGTTTAGCTGAAAGTTATAGGTAGGAAAGCTTTAAAAATATCTGCTTCATAGAATCACAGAATCATAGAAAGGTCTAGGCCAGAGGGGACCTCTAGGGTCATCTACTCTGACCTCCCCACAGTCATCAGGGACACTCCCAACTAGACCAGGCTGCCCAGGACCTTGTCAAGCCTCACCTTGACTATCTCCAGGGAAGGGGCCTCAACTACCTCCCTGGACAACCTGTTCCAGTGTTCAACCACCCTCACAGTAAAGAACCTATTCCTAATATCCAGTCTAAACCTGCTCTTCAGTTACATTGGTGGTTTTGGTATGGAGGTATGGAGTGGATCACACTCTCATAGAAAAAGAGTAATAAGGCATGAAATCAAATCATAGAATCATAGAATTATTAGAGTTGGAAAGGACTCCAACCCCCCTGACATTTCCAAATATAAGCAAGTTAATTTGCAATGGAAGTTGAGCTTGTGCTTAAATATTGTGTTGAATTAGGCAACGATTACTTGTGTGTTAAAAATGAATGACTGTTTTTGGTTTTCATTTGATTCTTTAAAATACAAAGGAGCTATGTAGATCTGTTAACATGTACTTACACAACAGCAAAATCATCTGGCAAACTGGCCATGGGCAAGGACACCTCCAGGTTGTTCAAAGCCCCATCCAACCTGGCCTTGAACACTCCCAGGAATGGGGCTTCCACAACTTCTTTGGGCAACCTGTTCTAGTATCTCACCACTCTCACAGGAAAGAATTTTTTTCTAGTATTTAATCTAAATCTCCCCTCTTTAAATTTAAAACCATCACCCCTTGTTCTGTCACTATACTTCCTGACAAAGAGTCCCTCTCCAGCTCTCCTGTAGGCTCCCTTCAGATATTGGAAGGCTACTATATGGTCTCCCCAGAGCCTTCTCTTCTCCAGGCTGAACAACCCTAACTGTCTCAGCCTGTTTTTATAGGAGAGATGCTCCAGCCCTCTGATCATCTTTGTGGCTCTCTGTTGGACCCATTCCAACAGTTCCATGTCCTTCTTGTGCTGAGGACTCCAAAGCTGGACACAGTACTCCAAGTGGGAGTTAAGAGTACTCTCATGAGTACTCATGAGAGCAGAGTAGAGGGGTAGAATCACCTCCCTGGACCTGCTGGCCATGTTTCTTTTGATGCTGCCAAGGATGTGGTTGGTTTTCTGAGCTGCAAGTGTACACTGTCAGCTCATGTTGAGCTTTGAATCTACCATCACTCTCACGTCCTTCCTCTCAGGGCTGTGGAGATAATCTCCTGGTCACATTACATCTGAAATAATTCATGTGCCTGTCTGCAGAGGTTAAGAGATATGCTAGACATTCTGCTGTCTCCCTGGAGGGCAGTGGGCAGCATGGGTGAGGAGGTGATGTTGATCACATACCACATATGATGCTGAGATCAGATGAGCTGAGATGGTGACTTAGCCATTCTATCTATCAACATGAAGAAAACTGCCAGCTCCCTGGTTCAAGAAAATTATGAAAGTAGAAAAAATATGCCCGAAAGAGTCTTTCTGAAAGGCAGTGTCTTTTTAGACCACATGTCCAACACTAATGTCCAGAACTGAAATCAGCTTTTAAATCAGATTTCTTCTTTATGAAGAATATTTTGTATTTTAGCCATTTTTAAAGTATGGATACTTAGCACTTAATGGTTTTACAACTGAGGCAGGATTTGCACTGACAACAACTAACACATTAGGCAAGCTTAGCAGATGTTTTTTCATCTTTGCTTTCAAGTTTCACATTAGCACCAGGACAACATCAGTAAACTGTCCTTGGGTGTTGAATCAACATTTTGAATTCTATCTAGTATACTGAAAGACAATGTAGATGTCTTATTACTGCAGTCTAAAAACTGGACCTAGAAGTTTACTTTGATAGACTCGGTTGGTTAACATAAGGACAACTAAATAATGCGAGAGAAAACATGGCTGCAAAAACAAGGAAAAAAATCCCCCCAGAAGTGACTTACTTTTTCTCCCTATTTTAAATGTTAAAGCATCCTTCAGCATACTTTTTTGGGTTAAAAGCTGTTTTTCACTTTGTTTTAAAAGCTAGTTTTCACTTTGCTTTTCAAGCTGTGGGTGCTCAGAACCTGATCATTATGATTTTTACTATTATTGCTGCTGAAGCAATCATTATTAGATATGGCAACTTATCAGTAAAACCGTTTTGGTTTTGAAATTTCAAAAGAACTTACTGGCAATGTCACTCTGCTACTGACTCATTGACAACTTACAGCTTTGTGCTTTGCCTTGTGACATTGCTAACAGTAAAAATATACGGTATTCATACTAGTTTCATTCACAGGATCAGCAGTCAGGTACAGTCCCCAAGGGAAGGAGATCAGCTACTCAGCTAGTCAAATACTGCCATCAGCACAAAGTGCAATTGTAGAAAAGATGCTATGTGGCTACCATTTGTAAGTGTTGTTCTTAAAGAGTGACAATTTTGTTCTGTTTTGCAGCTTATTTTATATAGTCTACATTTACAGAGAAACTTCCTCCATTACCATCTTTACCTAATCCCACTCTCTGTCAAATGCTGTCACAAAACTTAACCTTTTGTTATGAGTAAGAGTGAATCACTTCTTCAAAAGGGAATTTAAGTTCTCAGATTCACAGCGTGGTTGAGGAGATATAGCTGTCATACCTCGATTATACATTCAGCCTCACAGAAACTGAAATAAACAGCCTTGTAACTGTTACTCCATTTTCACATTAGGTTTGACAATTCAGTTGTATGTGTGAAAGTCTACAGGACATTTTCTCTTTCACTCCAGAAAATCAATGAAGGGGATTCTGGACTAGCTACCGTAAAGCATCTGAAGTAGTCCAAAGCTTACTCATTAACTTAACCAACTGCGGATCAGATATGACCCAGATAGTATATAACACAAAGCCAGTTCATTTAGATTGTCAATATTTGGCCTTATTTTTGTGTCTTAATAAGACAGTGGTCTAATCACTGGTAGTTTTATTTGTAAATTTGTTACTAAATGAAGTTGTTCACCCCTTAACAAGAGAGTCAGTGGAATCACAGCTGGCATTTCCATTATTTCATTTTCCAATTCCAAAAGTGACCAGTGAAACCTTAATGAGGTGGAGGTTTTTAAACTGTCATTAATCTCTGTCTAAAGTTCTTTACTCGAATTACTAGTCTCAAAAAAACCCAAAAAACCCAAAAAAACAAAACAAACAAAAAAACCCAAACAACAAACCAAAAAACACCCAAAACCAAAAAACCACAACCACCCAAACCCCACAATCAAAAAACCAAACCAAACACCCTCCTCCCCAAGTAAACAATCAATTATCAGTCTAGAGGTTTTATTCCAAAATAATATGAAGCATCCCTACTCTTTTATAAACAAAATTTGAAGTGCCTGGAGGAAACATCCCTTTAGCAGAATAAATAAGCATATCCAAAGTGAATGGATATCATTTGGGAGGAAAATCTGTGTTTGACTATGCTTTGTATTGCTGTAGTAATGGGAATGCCAATTAAAAATCAAACTGCAAAAGTGACATTTCCATCATGCATTTCTGCACCATATATGCAGTGACAATAAAAGTTCCACAATGCAGAAGCTTCAGCTTTTTTGTTGAGTTTGATGAAAGTCTGGTGTCAGGCTGGGCAAGCTTGATGAAGATGACTGCTACACATGGTAAGTTTTCAAGAGAGCACATTCCCTTACTGCATTCCCTACATTGTGACAAATACTTCTAAATAATTTGCATAATATTTATTCTGTTGCTTGTGGTGCTATTGAAAATACAAATTAGATAGTAGTTTTAAACTTGCCTGTCATGAACTTGCTACAGGGTTGAATTTATTTGTTTGTTTATTTTATTTATTTACTGTTTCAATGAAAAAATAGCATCAAAACCCTACTGCTTCTAGCTATTTAATTTATAAAATATCACTTGTAGAAATAAACTTTTCTCTTGAACAAGAGTTAAAATTTAAAGCAAAATTGTGCATATAGAATCTCTAGATATGAAAGTATAAGAAAAGGTGTTATTTTTAAAAAAATATTTAAAAAACTATTTTTTAAAACTGCAAAAATGAATTATTTTTTTAAGTGCATATATTCACAGAATCACAGAATATTGGGGATTGGAAGGGGCCTTGAAAGATCACCTAGTCCAATCCCCCTGCCAGATCAGGATTCATTAATAGAAATTTCATAATGGACGTTTCTGTTGAGGATCTTATTCATTTGCTTGCTTCTGTTGCACATTTGTCTGTGTGAACTTTAAAAATTAATAAAGCTGTACATAAGGAAAAATCAATACTACATGTCAGCATACATATATTATGCCTGAGTTTACTGTAGAATGAAGGATATCCTGCATGGGTTTGTGCACTCTTTGAAATCTGAAGTCTTCCAAATACATTGTAATCTGAATCCCATTATTATATAAAATATTTATGCTGTATTTAAATATCTTTTACCTTTTTATTGCTTATTTCTGGCTAGCCAGTAAGTGTGACATTCTATTTAAAATCTGGATGTTATTGATTTTTATATCTATTTGAGTATGTGATTATACATGGAAAACTAACTCACCATGTTTTCAAATCAAAATTGAGTAGACATTATGTTCTATATGAAGTTAACAAGCTACATTACTTTTTTGTTTGATCCACATAATATTAAACCTGGTTTTTGAATGCCAGTAATAGCATATGGCCATTTGTACAAGGCTAAACTTTGGCACAAATATGAATTTAGTATGCAATATTTTTTTATTTTTTTATGAAGGGTCTATGGGAAGCTTGCAAGCTTTTTCTGTTGAAATCCCATATTTATTCCTAATAGAATTTTTTTTAACATATCTTGAAAATGGTAAGATTTCATGTTTTCCATTTCCTTTCACACTTTTTAAATCTTTCTTGCTTTTGTCTTCTTTTTCCTTCACTTTTCTGAAAGTGATTAAATTTCAATTAATGATGTTTTAATTGTTGTCTGAGATCCTTTGGGATCTTCTACCTGCACAAAAAAATCAAGCAAAGAAAGAAAAAAAAACCCACCCCCAAAACCTCGAGCAAACAAATAAACCCTCACCTTTTGCTATTCTTCTTTACATGTATAATTACTGAATCTCATGAAAAGTCACATGTCAACGCAAATTCAATTAAATTCTACATAATTAGGCAAAAACACACACAAAAAGAGGCAATGTTAATACTCTTGCAATCGTATATCTGATCAGTTTGCCCTCTAGTGGCAAAAAAGGCTCCATAGGTATGGGCTCTGCAGGTGTTTCAGTACAGCTGGATAATGAATATCAGCAGAGGTGAGGTCCTACCTAAAAGGCCGTATATTTCCACACCACCAGCAGCTAGACAAAGGATTTAGTTTCCTCATCTCAGGTGCCACAAACATTTGAGTTTTGGCAGTTTGCAATTTTCTTCTTCCAACCTGACAGGAATTTGTGTTTTGTCTGGTCATTGGATTAGTATGTCAGTGTTGTGGCACCTGGCTTCTACTTCTAGTGTGCAAAGTACGATGACAATTTGTTGGCTTGCATATGTGATACATGCCACTGAGTCCAATGACTGCTGACCAAGGAAATTGTGAATGCTTACATGGTAAATAATAAAAACAAACAAAAAAAAATATTTAGAAATTACTCTTAAATTTTCCAAGTCAAAAATGTTTGACTTCAAATCCTAAAAACATACAAATGTAATTTTTAAATGTCACTGACATATAAAATATGAGCTAGCTGGAAAGCATTAATTTGCTTAGAAATGGTCCTGCATTATTTACAAAAATCCCTGGTTGGCAAACTTGTTCTTGGATTGTTTTGGAGTTCTATTAGTGTGTATACTAAGGGGAAAGGAGGAAAAAAGGAAAAATGGGAACCCCAGGGATCAGTCCTTAAAGTCTGCAACACTGAAAAATTTGGATAAACTGGAAAGCTACAACAAGCTCAAGGTTTCAAAACTGCAGGACTATGAGGTAAGAGTGTGAATATCCACTGGAGCTAATCAGCAGAGCAAGCCAACTTTGCCATCAAAGCTTGTGCCTCATCAGCTCAGCAGGGTGGGATGCACTAGAGAGGAAGTGGCAGCTGCTGCAACGTGTCTACACTATATATTTCCTGAGCAGAAGGTCTTTCCTAAGAGACATGAAAAACACCAGTATCTCATAAGGCATAGAATACTGCCAATGCTATAATGATAAATGGGCTAAATAATGAAAAACTGAGAAAGCAAGAACTCAAACTTTCTTGAAGTTTCAAAAAGCTTTATTTTCACTCAAAATCAAAACTATTTTTTACAATACTTCCAAATATGACACTGCTTTTGGGAGCTAATCTATTCCTCCCGTCTTGTAAAGGTCCTCTCTGTGTTCAATAAACAGAAACATGGTCTTCTTTTCACTGGTTTTAAACAAATTCCTCGTCTTTACATGAAGATGTTCTGGGTCTACCTCTCACCTTCTGACATAGCAAGTGGATTTAGCAATATAACTGAAGAATATGTTAAGTCTGAAATAATGCTCAGGCTACTATCTAACCCAAACCCTACAGGAGACTATGCAATTCTTAGTTTTTCTTGGGTGAGCAAAATCTTCCATCTTTCATTGTGACCAGCTCATTTAACACATCTTCTTGCCTTGTGAAGTGCAGGGAGGGGAAAAAAAAGTAAAAACAAACAAACAAACAAACAAACAAACAAAAACAAACCAGTTGAGGCATTACTACAGCTCAAGAGAGTCTAACCTGTAATGGAGGGGCCTTTGGCCTATTCTTCTTGATCAGAAAAAGAGACGGTGCCAGGAAAAGACACTAGAGTTCTCTCTCTAACTAAGCAAACAAGGCAGCCACAGGTACGATCTTACAGCTATACCCATCACTCAGGAACAGCAAATGTCATCCTTGGCTGTGTAATAGTCTTCCACTGGGATATTTTGCAGCTATTTGCATCCAGACCTTTTAGATGCTTAAATCTTCACCCATGGTTTAAAGAACACTTGAGAATCCATGCTGTGGACTTTCAGGGTCTCGGTTTCCTAAAGTGAAATGTGAATGACAAGGACTCTCTACTGTCTCCCACATTATAGTTTTCTTCTGTATTAGAGGAAGATGTTGCAGTGACTGAGATGACATAGTTATAATTTAGATCAGCTCATGTTGTGTGTTTGTGTGAAGAGATACTAAGTTGAGAGGCAGGGAAAGTAACAAAAACCTAATATGTTTGAAATGGTTGGATCCTGGACAAGAGTCCAAACCATTTCATTCTTCTCTTATCTTTCAATCTTTTAAAATGTGCACACTGATAATTTTAATATCAAATTGTCCTTAATTTCTTAGGCTTTGCAAAACCTAAGCATCTTGGGTTTATTACTCCAATTGGAAAAAATCATTTTATTTTTTTTTTTTTTTCCCTTAACCTGCTGTTCTGTGTCTGGCAGGGATGGAGTTATTTTTATCCATAGCAGCATGTATTATGCTGTGTTTTTGACTGGTTACCAAAACTGTGTTGGTAACACACCAATGTTTTAGCTGTTGTTAAGTAGCACTTGCACAGTGTCAGGGCATTCTGTTTCTCATTCTGCCCCCCTTCAGGAAATAGGCTGGGAATGGACAAGAGATTAGGAGGGGACACAGCTGAGACAGCTGACCCGAACTGACCAAAGAGATATTCTATAGCATACAAAACCATTCTCAGCAATAAAATGGAGAGGGAACCTTTCCAAAGAGCTGTTGCTTGGAGACCAGCTGGGCATCAGTCTGCTGGTGAGAAGTGTTGGGTGATTGCCATTGCATCACCTGTTGTTTCGATTGTGGAGGTTCTTTTTCATTCACTTATTGAACTATCTTTATCATGACCCATGAGCTTTTCTCACTTTTGCCCTTCCAATTCTCTCTGCCATGCCACTGCAGGGAGAGAGAGCAAGCAGCTGGTGGGTGCTTAGTCGCTGGCCAGGGTCAAATCATCACACCTGTTGTTTATTCAGTACCATTTGACTGCTTGTCTCAAAGATCAGCTTCTGATTCTCACAAGGATTTTCATTTTCAGGATGCAGGGTATTATCTTTATGGATGTCACAAAAATCTGATAGGATAATTTTAACCTTTTTTTTTTTTTTTTCTTAATAAGGTGAGATAAATATTTTACCGGGTCTCACATCAGGTATAAATAATTACAGCACTGGTTCAAAACTGGCAAAATACTTCTGCCTAAGATTATTTTTCTTTCATTACTACTGGAACACATACATTGATTTTACACTGTTGTAGCCAATGTTTTACAAAAGATATTTTAAATAAGTAAATAGTTAAATCAGTACATAAAAAACCTGATCTTTCTAAGTCTTTTAGCAATACCTACAATTGACTTTCTTAAAATGTACTTCTGAAGGAATTACGTTTAAAATATTGTTAGGAATGAGTAAATATTGCTCAGCATTTCTTAGGAGTATGTTCCTATGTACATTCAGATATGATGCTTAGAAATATATTCTTATTAGCATTCAAACCTGATCAACTTGTTAATAGTATTGTCGGGAAACACAAACAAAGTCACAAAAGAAAATTCCCAGTGTATGACTTTTAAGTTACTTATTTGTTATTTTATCATATCCAAAATGTGGGAAAAGTAGAATCAACTCAATGGCCCTATAATATAAGTGGAAAATCTGTGTATAGATCATGTTACTTAGAGTACACATTCATTTGAAAACCTGAATTAAGCTTTTAATATGGAACAACAGATAAAACACAGTCTGTTTTTAATGATGATGCCTTTCCTATTGTCCAAAACCTCATCTTAACTTCAGCACCATGAACTTAGGCTTGTTCACTCCAGTTATTTACATGTCATTATTAAATAAATCTTCTTCCATCAAGACAGGACTTAAACTATAAACTCTTCAAAACAAATTCTCTTTGGGATGCTTGGAATTTCTGGGCATCTATACTGTTCTTGCTAGTTTAACCTGTTAAATCTTATTCAGTCACACCTGTATGAGCTGTTTCTTTAATGCAATATAGTGCCTTAAAAAACTTAAGGTCAGAAGGGAGTTATTAAAGTAGAATTAAAAAAAAAGGATTTCACACACTGTTTGAAAAGCAGAGGTTTCATCTACCAGATTTTTCTTTTCCTCTCTCTACAGACTTTTGCCTTTTAGTCCCTGATAAAGATTATTTGATCAGAATTATATTAAAAAGCATAAGCATTTGTTCTAACAACACGCTTGTAACCATTATTGGAAAATGTATTAAAGCTGCTGACAAACTGGTTAAATGATGTGAAAAATCTTTCTTCTATCCAATGAGGGATGAGTTTCACCACAGTTTAGTTTTATGATGAAAGCTGAAGAAACATAAAAAAATTAACATGATTCTTAGGAGATTTTAAGAAAAGATTTTAAGAAAAATAATTTTTACATTTTCAGTAATAGGGAAAAAAGTTTTAAAGCTTAAAGATGGTGCATTTTAAAACAACATAAGCAAGAGCATTCATAAAGTCTAAATAAGATTAAAAATCATCAGTGCTGTGATGAAAACACATCAGAAAACATAACAAGCAATAAAGCTAGAATTAGACTGGAAAGTGATCAGGGTTTACTTTTTATTTTTAATTTTCTTTTTTATGTATTTTTTTTTAAAGACAAAATGTGGAAATGCATATGGAAGATAGGTAGAAGATGCAGTTTGGTAACGAGCCGCTGTGCTAGACTGTCATACTGAGAGCAGTCATAGGATTCTCTAAGTTGGAAGGGACCTTTAAGATCATTGAGTCCAATCAACAACATACCACTGCCAAAACTGCCACTAAACCATGCAATACAGCAAAGAACAACTAAGAAAAAAACATTTTTCTTCATATCATCCAGTTGATGATTTTTGTCCTGACATGCAAATCCTTACATTCTCTTAACTTTTTAAAATACACATAGTGTAACTAGGAAATATTTGAAAGGGAGTCACGGTTTCAGCCAGGATGCAGTTGACTTTCCTACTGGCAGCTGGTAACAGTGCTATGTTTTGGAATTGGGATGAGAATGATGTTGACAGCACACCGGTGTTTTTAGTTGTTGCTAGGCAGTCAAGGCCTTTTGTGCTCCTTGCACCACTCTGTTAGCAAGTAGGTAGGAAGTTCACAAAAAGCTGGGAGGAGACACAGCTGCGACAGCTGACTCCAACTGTCCAATGGATATTCCATGCTATATGACATCTTTCTCAGTATGTAAAGCCCAGGGAAGAAAAAGGAAGGGAGGGGGCACATGCAGAGTTATGGCAATTTTCTTCCCAAGTAACCATTACATGTAATGGAGCCCTGCTTTCCTGGAGATGGCTGAGCACCTCTGGGAAGCAGTGAATCAATTCATTGTTTTACTTTGCTTGCATGAAGAGCTTTTTCTTTACTTACAAACTGTTTTTAACTCAACTAACAAGTTTTCTTTATTTTTTGATTCTTAGAATCATAGAATCATTCAGGTTGACCCTTGGGATCATTGAGTCCAACCACCAGCACTACTCCACAAATTCCTCCCCTACACCATATCTCCCAACACCACATCTAAATGACTTAAATACATTCAGGGATGGGGACTCAACCTCCTCCCTGAGCAGCCTATTCCAGGGTCTGACCACCCTTTCTGTGAAAAATTCTTTTCTATTGTTCATCCTAAACCTACCCTGTTGCAGCTTGAAGCCGTTCCTTCTCGTTCTATCACTAATCACCTCTGAGAAGAGATCAGCACCAACCTCTCTATAATGTCCTTTCAGGTAGTTGTAGAAAGCAATGAGGTCTCCCCTCAGACTCCTCTTCCTCAAAATAAACAATCCTAGTTCCTTCAATGGCTCTTCATAAGATTTATTCTCCAGGCCCTTCACCAGCTTCGTTGCCCTCCTCTGCACTCGCTCCAGCCCCTTGACATCTCTCTTGTGTTGAGGCGCACAAAAGTGAACACAGTACTCAAGGTGTGGCCTCACCAATGCTCAATCACGACCCTACTTCTGCTGGTCACACTATTTCTAATACAAGCCAGGATGCCATTGGCCTTCTTGGCCACCTGGGCACACTGCTGGCTCATGTTCAGCCACTTGTCAGTTAGAACCCCCAGGTGCTTTTCTGCCAGGGAGCTCTCCAGCCACACCTCCCCAGGCCTGTAGTGATGGATGGGATTGTTGTAGCTCAAGTGCAGGACCTGGCACTTGCCTTATTGAAGCTCATCCCGTTGACATTGGCCCATCCATCCAATCTATCCAAGTCCACCTGTAAAGCTTCCCTGCCCTCCTGCAGATCAATACTCCCACCTAGCTTAGTGTCATCTGCAAACTTACTGATGTTACACTCTATGTCCTTGTCGAGATCATCTTCTCCCTATCTCACTGGGGAGGAAGAAGTGGGTGAGCAGCTGCATGGACCTACTTGCCTCCTGGGGTTAAACAACAACTAAGTGGATAGTGGATAGGTACACAACTACCTGATACAGGCTGATATACTAGAAACTTGGAAAATAAATCTTGCAATTAACATGCACTGAAGACAGAAGCATTACACCCAGTAAACTGCTTATGTTATGCTCCTTTTCCGTTATTATGGAACAAATAATAAAGTGATTTTTTGGTATCGATATATATAAGACAAGTCTCTAAAGACACAAATAAGAGCTTTGACCAGTGTAAGATTTTAAAATCAAATGTTTACATCCCTAATTGGCTTTTTCCAAGGCGGAGTTCTGCATGGAGACTAGGGGAATAAGAACAGAGAAAGGATTTAAGGATTCACCCCATTAGGTCAGAGGAAAACAAGAAAAAAATAATGCATCTAGTAGTCTGGAATAACTGGAAGCCTTATAGGAATTATTCTCTTAACAATGCCAAGATCAGTGTCTGTGTATGCTATTTGCCATATTATCATCTGTCTTTACTGGAAATTTTCTCAGTGTTGAGCTGATGAGCTGCCAGATTGTTGCCTTTCTCTTCACTCCATTTGGAACTTACTCAACCCCAGAAAATACTAGCTCAATGTGCCATTAACCTGCAAGTAATGGCTGTTGATTAAAATCTGTTTGGTATGAGGGAGCAAGGTAAAGAATGTTTTTGTTGCAAGTTCATCTTCACTAATACCAGTTTTTATTTAAAACCCTTTGTATCTAGGCTCCTATGTCTATCTTCTACTTCACTACCAAATCAGGCAGCTATCATTGTAATGCTTCTGAAAACAGTTCCTGCCATATGTGAAATAGATTTTTTATGACATGGAGATAAAATGCCAGTAAATGGACAAAAAATAGCATTGACCTGAAAATATGAACCAAAATTTTTAAAAGATTAATATTTTTTTTTTTTTTCCCGGCACAAGAGTCTGAAAGTTCACATGAAGAAAAACAATACAGTATACTGGCTTTAAATTTATTTCAAACTGAAGTTTTGAGGTTTTTTTTAAACTGACATTTCTGAGGTAGCTGCTTGTGGTAATCATCTTACAAATTAGGTCATGTACCTGCAACAGTAAGGTAATATGAATGAAATATACAATAAAACAGATCTTTATCCAGCCTTTATGCAAATTTACAATCAGAACAGGATTTATAATGTTTAAAAATTAAAGATCTTGTTTAAAAATTAAAACATTTAAAGTCTTTCTTCTGATTATTTTTAAAAAGCGCAGAAAACTCAGAAAGAAAACTAATTAGCAGTTTTTTCTTTTTGAATTCTAAAAATATTAGTATCACAACTGACATCACTTTCAGCAAGTTGATTCTGATCAGCAATTGCCTGAGAAACATCCCTTGTAATTTGTGTTATATTTAAAAGTTTCAGCTTCTTCACTGTAAATAGTATTTCTCAAACTTCAAACTTATGGAAAACCAAGTTAAAAAGAACAACAAAGATGCTTTTAAACCTGTTGCAAAATGAAAACACAAAATTCAGATACAAATTTGGAAAAAAATTGGGGTAGTACTGAAGGGTAAATGATGGTTCTGCGATGGAATTTATATTTAACAAACTTTCAAAGTCAGTGTTACCGGGTGCTGGGGCTTTAGGCATGTTGAATGTATATGAGAAGCTCTGAGAAACTACAGGCAAGAAAGTAACAAGGGCGCCCTGTCCTTGGCCCTGCAAAACAAGAAAGCAAGATAAGAGAAAAACAAGTTTTGAGGAATTTGGACGCAGCAAGCAGGATATTGCAGGCAGTCAAGGACGATGTTGTGAGCCACCTCGGCGCCCAATGAGCAGCGAGCATGGACGCGTGGAGGATGTGTGAGAACTGGTGTTAACCAATTGTATTGTGCATGCTTTTCGCGGGGTGTGTGTACCGGGCTTAGCAAGGGAATATAAGCAGAGGCAGAGCTAGAAATAAACGGAGCTTGATTCCACATCATATTGGTGTGTTGTTCATCTCCCTTCACTCCTCGGGCCGCGGCACCGGGAAATAACTTAAATCCAACTGTAAACTGAGCCTATAATTATCAGTAAGGCATTCCTGTGAGGTTTTTGCTGAATTTGAACTGGTATCAGAAGACAGTCTTTTTCTAGTTAATATTTAATCTGGAGGTAAAATAAGATGAGGTCAAATACTATCTGTGAAACCCCTCAGAAGTCAGAGAGTCCAGTAATCCCCTCTGATTCAGATCTAGTAGCATTTTTTAGAGGTAAGTTCCCTGAACAGAAACCTCTTATGCCATTTGAGATTCCCTAGATTATCCCAAGTAGAATCCTACTGGCAGTCCAGAAGGTAACGCAGGTCATTTGTAGGTTTTATGTCACACTTGCCAACTTCTTATAGATATCTTGGATACCCTAGGGCTTCTTGGATGCCACTAAGTGGTTTTGCATCTGGGGAATTAAGATGACCCTTATTGCTTTTCTCTCCATAATCAGTTTTGAAAGAGGAAGCAAAACACATTTGAGCAATAAGAAGCTGTAGCAATCTAGGAGGCTTTTACCACTCTTTTTTCCTTTCAGTTCAGACTTTATTCAATACTGTTATGTTAAAAATCTTGTTTAAGGGGAAAGAGGAAACATACTTTATGTATAAAGCCAATAATATATTGTTACTGTAGTGGTTATTTTAACAACCTAATTCAGGAAGCATTATTAGTTCAGGTCAAATTATTACAGAAAAGGAAATTAAAAAAAAAAATAATCTCAGTAATAGCAGCAATACAATTAAAACTGCTACAGACACATTTAGGTTTTATGGGTTTCCTGTTGTTATCTCTCCTCCTACTCCTTTGAGTCCTGGACTCAGTTTCATGCTGGTAGTGGTGAATGGGGTGCTACAGCGTGTTTCCAGCGGCAGGAGTTCTTCACTGGGAGAAACGTGGTTTGTGTTCATGTTGAAAGTGTCTTCTCCTTCACTCTGGGATTCACTAAGAATAGTTATTATATATTTTGTAAAATTATCTTACTCATTGCTCTGCAGCTGCATATTATAGCTGAATACAATATATGATAGTTTTTAAGTATGTTATATAATAATTCTTTTTTCTTAGTTAGCCCTAAAACAAATTTTGTCCAGCTCTAGATATGCATTTCTGTGAATGACCATGACTGAGTTATGTACAACCTTGGGGTCTCCAGTGTCATCCTGTATTCCCTCCTTTATCATCCCACTTCTTTCCTCTTCTGTGTTGCATCCACCCTTCCCAAAGCTTCTGCTATCTGACCAGGTCTGTATTTCTCTACTTTACATCAGTAGCTTAGAATCATAAATATCTCATTCCACATAGAAAAAACTACTTGTCACTACTATTTCTATAAAACTGTGATTGCCCCACATAATGATGATGAAAAAAAAATAGCCATAACCACCTGATCAGAAGAAATATTGCTCTTACAGCTAAACCAAATAAAAACAAATCTGCAGGCAAGTCAAGGAAAGTTCACACAAAGCAATCCTGACAAACCTCAGTCCTAAGACCTCGCAAGCTTATTGTAAAGCATGTGGCCTTTACTAGCTGTGGGTATACTGTATTGTAGGTTACAGGATTACAGTACTTGCAGAGAAGGAGATATAATCTCGCATATTGCATCAATTTTATCTTCATGAAATAAAAAAATTCAAATTTTAGTTTCTTTATATTTAAAACACTGCAGTGAATTTCACATTTATGACTGGACCTGGAATCATTCATAAAAGGGAAGCAAATATCCAGACTATGGATCTTAAAGCACCTGACCTGTCTACTACCAGAACTGAGAAGACTTTGAGATGGTTATTGCAGATACCTTAGATGTGCTAGTTTTGCTTGTTTGGTTTGTTTGTTTGCTTTGCCTCAGCAGTATGTAGGAAGTTAGTGTCTGGAAGGTTGTGAAACCTGTCTGGATAGCTTACTTAAATCTAAGCATTGTAATATTTTTAAAGTTTATATTGATTAAGTTCAGTAAAGATGTCATAGCAGCAGGTCAGAATATGGGTTAAAGTAAAGGTTTGCTTATTTCTGAAATATGTAAAGAGCTTACACACCAAAAAAAAAAAAAAAAAAAATCTATGCATTTTCTCCTAATCTTTGGTCAGATAATAGAAAATCTTGTGCTGTTTTGCCATTGTATTTTTGAGGCCTTAAGAAACGCACACAAAACAGTATTGTGTTAAGACTACTGGATCCATAATGGAGGGCACTGGACAGCTCAGGAGCAATTTCTTTATTGAATTTCCTCTAAATAGTCTCGAGGAAAATGGCTTAGTAGATGTGGGATACATCTATCAAAGCTTGCTTCTATGAAAGGACAGCAGGCATGATTTTGTGTTACTCTTGTCTACCTTTTTAATCCTCTTGTCACATGTAAGTAATGAAATAAGTGTTTATTGAGCATTCCATTAACGGGAGAAATTCTAACAAAACCTTATATAAACATGTCAGAAGACAGATTATGTTGTAGCTCCAAACTTCTCTGGCTGTACCTACGATACAAAGCCTGAAGTAGACTTCAGAATAGGCTTACAATAGATAAATTCAGATTCTGTTTAAGATGATAAATAAAGACAGGCCAGGGATTAATCCCTGAAGTCATCTGAAAGAAGCTTGTTTCAGACGCACATTGACTCACTAGGTCAGATTTTTCTTGGAGAGATCTAGTTTTAATAAACCAAACCAACATAACTATTAAACAGAGTGAACAATACCACTTCATGTACCGCATGATTGCCGTGATAGGGACTGATTTTTGGACCTAAGCCTGAATAGCATGGCATGACTTGATGTAACTCTCATACGTCACAATCAGGCTAGCCACAACGTGTTGCCTGTCATGAACAGTCCTTACCTCATGTGAATGACCTAATTGTGGTCACGCACTGTTGTAGAGTGGTGGTTGGCATAGAATAAATGATGGGAGGAACTTACCTAACACCTTAATACTGTGGATTTAATAATTGTGTGCCTGTACCCATGACATACCCCTTTAAACTTTCCTGGAATAGGTATACCCTTGTAGGTTAGATGCTCAAGGTTTCTCCTTTCTCCTCTTTTATTTAGTAATATAGATATACGCTAAAACCTGGGCACTTTATTCCTATGTTGTTGTCTGTTGAATTGTTTGTAGCTTGGCTTAAAGTGTTCACATTATGTTTGGAAAAAACCAAACTGATGTACTGCTGCATATGACAATCGGCTTTTACTGACCTAACAGACTGCAAGAGTGAGCACCTAGATGAACCTTAGGACAATAAGTACACCAAGAATCTGCCTTCTAAGAGGGATCAGAACTCAACTCTGTGTCCCAAATAAATACAAAAAAATACAAAAAGTAATCAACCTTTAAACTCACACCTGATTGACAGTACAACAAACTCTCTGTGTTTAATCTTTGCTTAACTTAGAAACATTTTCAACAGTGTGGTTATAACTGTAACATGAAGCCACCACAAGCAGAATATTCATTTGCTTCAAATGGATCCAGTTGTGCTCTCTCCCCTTTCATCAATGTTTGTCTACATTGTAAAGGCACCATGTAGCTTTCCAGACATCTGGTAATGGCTGATCATATTCAGGACAAGGGCAGCAGGACTTCTGTTTGGACAGATTGCAACACAGCACTAAAATAGCAATGAAGAATCTTGCATTTTACTTGACTCTATACAATATTATCAGCCTCCTCCTTTCAGAAGCATTCAAGTATTAAATGAAAACCAGAGCCCATTTATGAATACATTGTTCCAGCTCTATATATGCTGTACAATTAAAGAGCTATTACACCAGTAACTGATTATCCAAAACGACTGCAGCCAACCGTACGGGAACACACAAAACTGTATTCACCATTTGTTTAGTAATTTAAAAAATAATAATATAATAAAAAAAAAAGTTCAACCAAGTCTAAGGGTGAAGAGAAGGTCAAATTTTAGTGGATTTTATTGATTAGATTTTGTTTACTGCTATGGGCACACTCTTATGAAACGTGCTATACAGAAAAAGAATTAAACCAGGCTAGAATGACTCAGGGGCCTCCCAGGGCGTTTAAAGCAATGTTTTAAAATTATGTCTGGAAAGGGTAGCATGGGACTCAGCATATACCTGTAGGCTGTAGCAAATTTAAGTCTAATAGCTCTAAAACAATGTAAGCAAACCAGTGCAGATAATGAATCTGCCTTCTGAACATGTGTTAGCAACAGATTTTCTAATGTATGGATAATGTAAATATATGTATGCTTAATAAAAAGAATAAAAGTAAGAGGCTGGATATAACTATTAACAGCATATCAGATGACATTGAGTACCATCTGTCTGCTCAAGAATAAAATATTTTCTGGTTATTATATTGCTTATGCTTGGACAGTTAGGGCTTAATTTTTCTTAGCGTTTAAACAAATACTCCACTGTCCCCAAGTACTTTTCTCACAAGCCTGTAACAAATTGTGGCAGTTTAATAAACTGGGACTCTGTAAGGACTTTGAGAATCTCTGGTTTAATGCCCAGTCTTAAATATATTTTAAATTTTATTATTTACTTCTAACCTTTTAAGCATAAATACAGATACAAATATTGCTTCAAGTATGAACATACAACAGAATAAAAAGACTAGTTTTATTCATTACAGGGTCACAAGGCTGAATTTCAAAGGAAGGATGTTTTCACTAAGTGCTAAACTGTATTTCTGTGAAAACTTGAGTTACTCTCTGAATTGTAAGTAACTTTGGGAGTTAATCCTCTCAGATTCAAGGAGGTTTAAGCAGTTCTAACCATTTTCCTTTAGTAGAGAAAATTCTGCTGAAACAGTTTGGGTCTGGCTGTTGGTTTTTTTAAAAAAAAAATTTCCCATAGATATAGACTGTGCAAGTAATTCAGGGACTATTCCAACCCTCAGCTAAGCCAATGAAAGTTTTGCCATTACATGCAGTAGCACAGTATCAGGGATATTGCATTTGTTGCGCAATAGGAATTAAAGCACAGTCTTAGCATTTGAATACAGGCTCCAGCTATGAAAAACATTGTGCTGGTTCACTGCATCCCTTAGGTCCCCTTACATGACTCAGAATAAAATGTACATTCATTTTTGTTGAGCAGCAATTCCATGTAAGACACTGAGAGTAGAAATGGATCTCTATTAAAAAAGGCACAGTTGATACAGAATTGTCCCTATTTCTGGCACTTTTAATTAAAATAAAGCAACTTTGCTTCATGGCCTTTTATCTGCATAAGGTTGTACTAAATTGTCAGAGTGTTCATGGGCAAACAGAAACTTACTGAAAAGCCTAAACTGCACATATCATTACTAAGCTAAAATAACATCCTGCTGTACTGTGGCATTCTGTTTCAACTGCAATGGACTAAGGAAATCAGCAAGATAAAGTTTGTAAGAAGATTTGGGTTTTCAGCCTAGAAAAGAGAAGGCTCTGAGGATACCTTATTGAGACCTTTCAGTACTTAAAGGAGGCTTATAAGAAATATGAGGACCAACATTTTAGCAGGGCCTGTTGCAATAGGACAAGGGGTAATGATTTTAAACTAAAATAGGGTAGCTTTAGACTAGATATAAGGAAAAAAAAAATTACAGTGAGTTTGGTCAAACTGTGGAACAGGTTGCCCAGAGAGGTGGTAGTTGCCCCATCCCTGGAAATATTCAAGGTCAGGTTGGATGGGGCTCTGGGCAACTTGATCTATTTGTCCCTGCTCATTGAGGGGGATTGGAGTAGATGACTTTTAAAGGCCCCTTCAAACGCAAACTATTCTATGATTCTATGTACTATCTTCCATTAGTCACTTGGAATTGTTAGAAAAATTAGAGGGATTTTGAGCATGCACACCCTACTTGCAAACCTTGTCCTGTCCTTGTTTAAAAGAATAATTCATCCTGAAGGACTCCAGAAATATATACACAGGTGTAAAGACATTCTTTTAATGGCTAAGAGATTACTGAAACATATATTTACCCTTTAAGTTCCCCAGAATACTTGTACTTTTTCTCATGCTGCACACATATTAATTCCCACAGTGTATTCTTTCCAAGTACCTGGCTGCTTGATATTCAGTATTGTTTTTGTCAGTTAATTAAGCAAAAATAGAAAGAAAGAAAAAAATAATTAGTCTGTTTTCAAATAAATAACTTGCTTGTTTTGATAATTTTGTTCCTTTTAAAAGTACTGGTACCTGAGAGTAAGTTATTTGAAAATTGACATCCTCAGAAAACTCCTCAAATAGACATAAAGGTAACCAGAAGCAGGGAAAGAAAAATTTAAACAAAACAAAAAAAAAAAAAAAGGCAATCTGTAGAATCAAAAGGGTGGAATTAACTCCTTTGTAACTTGCACTGTAGCTGAAATATGACTGATAGTTATTATTAGGTTTATAGGTGATTCAAAGTTTATAATATATTATTAAATTATCAGGGGTTTAGGAGAAATGTGATATAATTTTTTTTTTTAAACTGATTAAGCACATTCATTTGCTTTAAAGCTTGGCTTTAGGCTGACTGGGTAAATAACCTTCTGGTACCAAAACAAAAAAATAAACCTTTAGGTTATTTATATAAAACACTTTTTATCTTTTTTTTGCAGCTATGCTAAGGCAAGAAATTTCAGATCAGTTTCAAAGGTCAATATTTAATTACTGGTATGACATAAAATCATGGTATACTAGGTTGGAAGGGACCTTAAGGATCATTTGATCCAACCTTTCTTGGCAAAAGCATGGCCTAGACAAGATGGCCCAGCACTCTGTCCAGTTGAATCTTAAAAGTGCCCATTGTTGGGAATCTACCACTTCCCTGGGAAATTGTTCCGATGGCTGATTGTTCACATTGTGATTTTTTTCATCTTGTGTTCAATTGGAATCTCTGTGGAATTAACTTGTACCCATTAACCCATGTCTTTTCCACATGAGTCCTTGTAAAAATGGAGTCTCCATCTTCTTTGTAGCCACCCTTTAAATATGAGAACGTGAAGATAAAGTCTTCCTTAAGCTTTTTTTCTTAAGGCTGAAAAAAACTCAGTTTACTCAGCCTTTCCTCATATGACAGGCTTCCCAGTCCTTTCATCGTCTTTGTGGCCCTTCTCTGGACCCTCTCCAACCTGTCCACATCTTTTGTGTATAGCAGAGATCAAAACCGAGCACAGTATTTCAGCTGTGGCCTTAAAACCGCTGAGTAAAGTGGTCTAACGACCTCTTTGTCTCTGCTGGTGATACCCATGTTGATGCAACCCAGCATCCCATCCAACTTCCAACTTCTGACAGGTTTACACTTTGAAAAGAAGCTATTTACCACCACCCTCTGGGTGTGGCCTGTCAACCAGTTCCACACTCACCACAGAGACCACTTGTCTAGACCATAACATGTCAATTTCTCTAGTAGGAGGTTGTGGGGAACCATACCAAAAACCTTGGAGAAATATAAGTAGATGAAGTCCACTGTTTGCCCCACATCAACCAAGCACATTATAGGAGGTGATCCCTGACCTTTAGTTTTTTATATATAGTTTTTATTCTGTTTTATTATTTTATTTTATTTTAATAGACATGAGAAATAAGGGAATAGAGGGGAATGAAGTAACAGAATGAAGTCACTTACCTGAATTCATAAGGTCACAACTGTGACAATGTATTGCATATTGACTTGATTTTTAAATAGTTGCTCTCTTACTATTCAACAACAATCATGTATGTAATATGCAGGTACAAGTGTGCATAGAAGAACCACATATAGATGGGCAAACGATGTCATATGTGGTTGTATTTAAACTTATTCACCCTGAATTTGGGACTAGGATAGAATAAGAAATTTTTTGAAATGCACTATATACTTTGTATGTGTCTCATATACTATCAGACAACTATTTAAAGACTGGTTTAGACATCTTAAATATTTTAGTGGAGCCATTTTTCACTTTTTTTGCCCACTTGTTAAACCAGGTGTTACAGTCTCTGTGAACCCAGATCTCCACAGCTCAGAAGGAGCTGTGTAGTTGCTGATAATGTGCTATGTAACTATGTACATTAAAAAGCCAAGTCTTTAATACAATCAAATTGTAATCATACAGCATACATAAATAGAACACGAGTATTGATGGAGTAAAATCTGAGCTTTTTCAGTGTAATAATTAAAGACATGTATTAATGAGCGTCACTTTATTAAGTCAAGATAATTATCCACTTTGTTTTTATGGTAAATTGTTTGGCCAGTTTACTTTGTATTGTTCTCCCAACTGCAAACAGCAGTCCTGCCTGAAGAAATAAGTCCTCATTTCCCAATGTAGTTATGTATTTATATGTTGAATATATATGGGAGCATGTATATGCATTTATAAACCTCTCTCTGCCTGTGTATCTACATATTTGTAAACATGTATATGTATATGTATATGTAAGCAGAAGTTCATAAATACCTAGATTCATATACACATGCATATGTAACACAATGTAAATATTTAAACATTCTAGCTCTACAGTGAACCTAATCTTTCAGACTATCTGAGATTGCTTTGTGGTCCATATAAAAATTGTTGTGGGTTTTAGTCTACTATGTACTGAAGCAGTGTCCATAATTTACACACTCAAAACCCAACAGTATTGGCCCCTTTATTAGTAGTCTCATTAAAAAAAAAAAAA
>VXBJ01000191.1:196314-301553 GCA_013400055.1 Nycticryphes semicollaris | reverse complement strand
ATTAAAAAAAAAAAAAAAAGGCAATCTTTTTACATGGCATTCAGTTACCTTTTTCTTTCTTCATTCAGTCCATGTCTCTAACAAGATTATTTCATGCCCATTTATATATGCTCCTAATTTCCTTTTCATGCTTCAGAACAATTCTAGAGAGGAAAAGGAATTTGTGCACTATTATTGCTTTCACAGCTCAGTGTTCTGTGTCAATACATCTGATGGTGATAGCAATGGTCAACTAAACAGTTGGGTTGTAAAGAGAGTAAATGAAATGGTAAACACAGACAGATGAGTCCATCATTATTTTAGAGAATTTTGCTTTAAATTTAATATCTTGATTTTTCACGTAGAAAATTGTTCTTTATCAAAGTTTTAAGCTGTTTCAAATAAATGGTTATACTGCAAAATATGTCTACAGAAGAAAAAACACCAGCAGAAATTTTTTGCTGTGTTTCCAAAGCTAAGAAAAATCATGATCAAAATGATTCTCACTAATTTTTTGACAGAAAAAAGTCAATGAAAACTTTTATCTGTTCAATAAGTCCAGAAGATAGTTCTAGAAGTTATCTAAAAGATAATCTGCAGTTAATGAGAAAACTTCATCCAAAATTATAATCTGGTTTGATTTCTTCCAAAGATGAAGAAGGTGCTTGACCAAAGCCCCCTTTTTTGTTTTCACTTTTGTTCTTCAGTTCAAAAGCATTAGATCTACACAACTTAGAACTTAGCTTTGTCTCAAAAAGTTTGATTTAATTTAAGAATTTAAGTCCTGATTTCATTGCACTGATTCTTTTCAATATGGAAGTCTATTGTAAGGGTCTTTAAATGTCTCATTTTTCAACCAACAGAAAGAGGAATCGAAGTAGGAAACAGGCATCTAAGACCAAGACGAATCCCATGACTACTGTGTGACTACTGATAACTACAGGCTGTTCAGAAGGGAAAGGCAAAGAAAGAGAGGTGATTTGGTAGCTCTGTATGTTAGGAAGTGTTTTGATTGTCTAGAGCTTAATGATGGTGATGAGAGGGTTGAGTGTTTATGGGTAAGAATCAGGCAGATATCATAGTGGCAGTCTGTTATAGACCACTCAACCAAGACAAAGAAGCAGATAAAATATCCTATAAGGAGCTGGGAGTAGTCTCAAAATCACTAGCCCTTGTTCTCATGGGGTGACTTCCACTTAACAGATGTCTGCTGGAAATAAAATAGCAGAAAGGAAACAGTCTAGGAAGTTCCTGGAGTCTGTGGAAAGAGCTTCCTGAATCAGCTGGTGAGTAAGTCAACTAGGAAATGTTCCCTGCTAGACCTGTTGTTTGTGAACAGAGAAGGACTTGCGGGTGATGTGATGGTTGGAATCTGTCTTGTGCATAGCAATCACAAAATGACAGAGTTTTCAATTCTTGGAGGAGAGGGGGAGTCAGCAAAATTTCTGACTTTGGCTTCTGGAGGCCAAACTTTGGCTTTTTTGAGAGACTGACTGACAGTCCCTTAGGAGGCAATGCTGAAGGTCAAAGGAGTCTAGGAAGGCTAAACATTCTTCAAGAAGGAATCTTTAAGGTACAGGAGCAGGCCATCCCCATTGCTGAAAGATGAGCCAGCAGGGAATAAGACTGGCCTGGCTGAACGGAGAAATTTGGCTGGACCTCAGGGATAAAAAGAATTTGTGACTTTTGGAAGAAGGGGCAGGCAACTCAGGAGGACTACGAGGACGTCATGAGGTTTAGCAGGGAGAAAATCAGAAGGGCCAAAGCCCAAATAAAAATTAATCTGGCTACTGCCCTAAAAAACAATAAAAAATATTTCTATAAGTACTTTAACAACAAAAGGGGTGATAAGGAGAATCTCCATCCTTTGTTGTATGCTGGCGGAAATATGGTGATCAAGGATGAGGAAAAGGCTGAGGTACTTTATGACTTCTTTGCCTCAGTCTTTAACAATAAGACCAGTTTTTCCTCCTGAGATGGAAGGCAGGGATGGGGAGTAGAATGAAGTTCCCATAATACAAGGGGAAATGGTTAGTAACCTGCTACCACACTTAGACAAACAAGTCCATGGGGCCAGATGGGACCATAGAATAGAATCATAGAATCATAGAATCATAGAATCATAGAATCATAGAATCACAGAATCATAGAATTTTCCAGGCTGGAAGGGACCTCTAGGGTCATCTAGTCTAACCTCCCCACAGTCAGCAGGGACACTCCCAACTAGACCAGGCTGCCCATGGACTCGTCAAGCCTCACCTTCACTGTCTCCAGGGAAGGGGCCTCAACCACCTCCCTGGGCAACCTGTTCCAGTGTTCAGCCACCCTCATAGTAAAGAACCTATTACTAATATACAGTCTAAATCTGCTCTTCTCCATCTTGAAGCCATTGCCCCTCATCCTGTCACTGCAGGCCCTTGTAAACAGACCCTTCCCCGCCTTTCTCTAGGCACCTTTCAGGTACTGGAAGGATGCTATTAGGTCTCCCCGAAGCTTCCTCTTCTCCAAGCTAAACAACCCCAGCTCCCTCAGCCTGTCCTCGTAGCAGAGGTGCTCCAACCCCTTGATCATTTTTGTGGTCCTCCTCTGGACCCACTCCATCAGGTCCATGTCCTTCCTATAATGAGGGCTCCAGACCTATACACAGTATTGTAGGTGAGGTCTCACCAGAGCAGGGTGAATTGACAGAATCACCTCTCTGGATCAGTTAACAACACAACTTTTGATGCAGCCCAGGATGTGATTGGCCTTCTGGGCTGCAAGTGCACACTGCCTGCTCATGTCCAGCTTCCTTATCCAGCCAGTTTCTTATCCANTAATCTACATCTTCCTTATACAGCCAGTTTCTTATCCACCACACAGTCCACCCATCAAATCTGTATCTCTCCAATTTGGCAAGCAGGTTGTTGTGGAGGACCCTGTCAAAAGTCTTACAGAGGTCCACATAAAGCACATCTATAGGTCTTCCCTTATCTACTGACATAATCACACTATCATAGAAGGCCGCTAGGTTAGTCAGGCAGGCCCTGGCCCTAGTAAAGCATGCTGGCTGTCCTGAATCACCTCCCTGTCCTCCATGTGCCCAAGAATGGCATCTAGAAGGATCTGTTCCATGATCTTCCCAGGCACAGAGGTGAGGCTGACAGGTTGGTAGTTCCCAGGGTCCTCCTTTCTACCCTTTTTAAAAATGGCTGTGGTGGGATCCACCCAAAGGTACTGAGGGAGCTGGTGAAAGTGCTCACTAAGCCACTTTCCATCCTTTACCAGCAATCATGGCTAACTGGGGAGGTCCCAGTTGATTGGAAGTTAGCAAATGTGACATACATTCACAAGAAGGGTCAGAAGGAGGATCTGAGAAACTACTGTCCTGTCAATCTGACTCGGTGCCAGGGAAAGTTATGGAACAAATCATCGTGAGCGCCATCACATGGCCTGTAGGTGATCAGGCCCAGTCAACATGGGTTTATGAAAGGCAGGTCCTGCTTGGCTACCCTGATTTTCTTCTATGACAATGTGACCCACTTAATGGATGAAAGAAAGGCTGTGGATGTTGTCTACTTGAATTTTAGTAAAGACTTTGACACCATTTCCCACAGCATTCTCCCAGAGAAGCTGGCTGCTCATGGCTTGGATGGACCTACTCTTCGCTGGGTGAAAAACTGGCTAGAGGGTCGGGACTAAAGAGTTATGGTGAATCAAGTAAAAGCCAGTTGGTGATTGATCACAAGTGGTGTTCTCCAGGGCTCAGTACTGGGGCCAGTTCTGTTCAACATGTTTAACAATGATCTGGATGAGATGATCTAACGTACTCTCAGTAAGTCTGCAGATCACACTAAGTTTGGCAGGAGTGTTGATCTGCTGGAGAGTGCAGAGGCTTTACAGAGGGATCTGGACAGATTGGATCAATGGGCCGAGGCCAGTGGTATGAGGTTCAACACGGCTAATTGACACATTGTGCACTTGTGTCCATGCAGCGCTACAGGTTTGGGGAAGCGTGGCTGAAAAGCTGCCCGGCAGAAAAGGATCTGGGGTTATCAGTCAACAGCTGGTTGAATACATGCCAGCAGTGTGCCTAAGTGGCCAAGAAGGCCAGTAGCATCCTGAATGGCTTGTAGTAAAATACTGTGGCCAGCAGAACTAGGAAAGTGATCATCCCTCTGTACTCAACACTCATGAGACCACATCTTGAATACTGTGTTTGGTTTTGGGCTCCTCACTACAAGAAAGGTACTGAGATGCTTTGTTCAGAGAAGGGCAACAAACAAAGCAGCTGGTGAGGGGTCTAGAGAGCAAGTCTTATGAGAGTGACTGAGGCAACTCTGTTTAGTCTGAAGAAAAGGAAGTTTAGGGGAGACCTTATTGCTCTCTACAACTACCTGAAAGGAGGTTGTAGTGAGGTGGGCGTTGGTCTCTTCTCCCATGTAACAAGTGACAGGACAAGAGGAAAAAACCTCAAGTTGGCCAACAGAGGTTTAAATTAGGAAAAAATTTGTCAACGAAAGGGTTATCAAGCACTGGAACAGGCTGCCCAGGGAAGTGGCTGAGTCAACATCCCCAGAGGTATTTAAAAGATATATAGATGTCATATGGCTTAATGATGGTTTTCACAGAATGACAGAACTGTTACAGTTGGAAAGGAACTATGAGATCACCGAGTCCAACCTTACATAAAAACATAGCCCCCTTCCTACAATCTCAGCCACTAGACCATGCCCTGAAGTGCCACAGCTACTTGTTTCTTAAATACCTTCAGGGATGGTGATTTAACCACCTCCCTGGGCAGGCCGTTCCAGTGCCTGAAGTTTGGTAGTGTAAGGTTAATGATTGGACTCAATGATCTTAAAGGTCTTTTGCAATCTAAATAATTGTATGATTCTAAGATAAGCCTACAGTACTAATTTCTATTTTAACATACTCTTGTAAGAATTTATGTCTTCATACTCTATAATAATTTTTGTGTAAATTTTTATTTGTTAAATCTTGGATGACTTATCTTTCAGCTTTGAATTAATGAATGCTGAGATTACATATTTAATTATTTTTATTTTCATATGTGTTTTGATGCCATCATCTTGCTAATATAATCTTGCTAAAAAAAACACCCAAAAAGACAATAACTCCCTCCCCCGAAGAAAAAACCCAACCAAAATCTTATAAAATACAGTACTCTGTTTCTGTAAAAAGAGCGTAACAAAAAACCCAAAATGAAAGTGACAAACTGGTCTCTTGTTTTAGAGGTAGGAGCGATACCACACAGCTACAGCCAAATCTTTCTGAATCATTCAGAAATGGCAGTACTTTGTTATTAGGAACCATTATTGTGGCTGCAGGCAGCAGTTGTTATCTTCAAACTTGATTTTGTGTTAGCTTTACAACAAATCATGCTGAAAACAATTTAATATGGTTATGTGTAGCTCATGGTTTAATTTTGGAAGATAAAGGTGAAAAAAAGTAACTCCTCTGCTCATAAACAGTGTTCCAGCTGTTATCCCACTGATGTTTCAAGTATTTTCATGTAAATTTATGTTTAGATTTTGAATGACAGCAAAAATCTTCACAGATGGGATAGGTCTCTTATTTCCATCACCTTGTTAAAGATAAGATCTGAGTTCTAGGCATAAACCAGTTTAATTACTCTAGACATAAATTGCATACTTGCAAGTGATTTAAAACATATCAGCAAGCATTGGAACACTGAAGTACAGAGCATTGTATTTCTCAAAAGTCTTACAGTTAGTCCATTCAGGAGACAGATCTCTCATCCATATCTCTGTTAAGATAGTAACAAAGTTTTATCTTTCAGGTCTTTATCATTTAATGGAATCTGTCACCCAGAGTTAAGTACTTGGGATCCCTGGACAAATCATAATTTCTAGTGATCAAAGACAGTAGCCACAAAAGCTAAGTTGATGAGCAAAAACATCACTTAAATTAGAATAGGTGAATCTGAAAGAAAAAGAATGGGAAATATTCTTGTAATCCAGCCCTCCTTCCCTACGCCTCTTCAGGACTTAGATTTCATATTCTAGGAAATCTTCTCTTAGATCAAGACTTATACCAGGCTAATGAAATAATTTCCAGTGACATCTGAGGATCTCCCAGGCCACCCAAAAGGCTACAGGGTAGGTGTTCATAGGACCTGTAAAAATAACATCAGTAATATTACTGTAGAAAGCAGTTAGCTCATCTTAACATGGAAACATAAGGAGCTTTTTGAACCTAAGCAGAAAATTCTGTCTTATTTTCCAAAAAGGCAGATTGTGCTCAACAGCTCAGGAGATCACTGATCTGCAGACAAGTTTTCATAGATATTTGCTAAGTTGGCCTGGGGAAAAAAAAAAAAAAAAAAAAAGAGGGAGGAAAATAGAACAGAAGATGGGAATCAAGCAATGGATCAAGGCAATTGTCTGTAATTTTTTTTTCAAACCTACTCTTTTGTATTTTTCATAAGGTTCAATTGTACCGTAACATGTGCATCCTATCTCTATTCTGACTTGATCAGTTTTAAAGCAAGATTTTTGAATTCTACTTTCCCCCATATTGACCCATGTTTATAGTTTAAAATAAGGCTTCTGTAAAAGACACAAGGGGCTTTTTGAGAGGCTGTTCCTCTAAGTGGTGACTTTTACCAATTATTCTATCATATAAAACCTAGTCTTTCAATTATTTGCATAATACTTATGGCTAGCTTGTTTCATGGAGGTTTTTCTGTCCCTTCTTTTTCTGATTAATAGTGTGTTTAATTGCCATACTTATTGCATATTGTTGTTGGTGGTCAGTTAACTACATTAGATAACATAACGTGTTCTACAAATACTTGCAAAGACCTGTTCCAGAGAGTGCACTGTGTGTACCCTCTTTTGGGCCTTTTAAACTTGTTCATTTTTTTAGCCAGAAGGGAAATTGCATAAGGATATGAAGATACAGAAGCTGGAGTCTCATGTTGTATTTACATTTGTGTACACCTGATCTAGGTTCCCTTTTTTTTTCTGAGAAGATCAATAGGCACAGATAAGATCTTCTAGGATATTGGTCCTCTCTTTTTAATGAAGACATTTAGAATAAGCCACATGGAACATGTATTGAATGCTTCAATACCTTTACACAGAATACAAGAAGGTCTCATTTCATATATGAACATCTAGTTGTACAGGATTAATTTTAAGGTATCATGTAGTCCTTAGTTTTACTTCCTAGTTGTGTAAGCTACTCCTTTCTACTATGCCTTTTTTTTTTTTTTTCTTTCATAAATCAGGCACATTATAGGACAAAATTCTAGCAGGAGTGTGTAATATCTACATTTATAATATGAAAATTCCATTCAGTTTATATTACGTTTCAATTTTTTTTAAAAAGTAGAAAAAAATACACAGACCTAGGCAGTAAAATAGTTAAAGAAAGCCTTCAAATGTTTTGGTTTTTTTTTCTTGGTAAGAAAAAAAAAAAAAAGTCCATGTTATTAACTCAACTAGAATATTCACTATTAAACTTCCATCTTGTTACCTGAAGTAGAATCTATTGCAAAAGAATTTCTTCCTGTGAAAAAAACACATGCAAGGAGGTGCTGGTCTTACAAAGGGTTTTGCTCATTACTTCAGCTGGTGTTGGAAGATAAGAGGGTCTGCCATTTTCCAGTAGTCTGTGGAGCTTTACCCCACGCAAAGATCAACAATTTTTCTGATCATCTCTTTATGACAAGAACTTAAGTTATCTTCAACATTTTGATAAAATGCTATTTCCAACGTGCTAACAGCAAAAGGCAATTTAGTTCTAGTGAGGCAAAATAAGTAAATAAATAAATAAATAAAAATTCAATATTCACTGATGACTGACAATATCAGGTCTTTTTTTTTCTATGTATGCAGCTCTATGATTTTTTCTTATGTAAATGATTACGTATAGTCATTAGAAGTATGGCCTAACATGGAAGTATGGACAGTATTAGAAGTATGTTTCATCTCTCCCAACACCTTGCTCCCCAGAAGTAGGTAGCAACAGATGTGCAGGGAATTGAAATAAGAAATAGTCAAGAAAACCCTATAATCCATCTGAAATAAGCAGCATAGAGATGTCTATGTTGTGTTCTTCCAAATCATCATATATAGCCACCAATGAATATACTTCCATAATTTTGTTCATCTTCTCTTTGAAAATAATTAATCTTAATTTTATGGCCTTTACAATGATCATTGGCAGTAAGTCAGACTCTATTTAAACACTTAGGGTTTTTTTTTCTTATTTTAAGTGTTGTTGCCTGCAAAATTTATTGATGTCCTCTTTTCATTCTTTAATTAGAAGGAATGATTACTAATTCTGAATTCTGTGTCTCCATATTATGAATTTACAGATCTCTTGTACATGCATTTGCTTGCCTTAGTACATTACTGTTGGAACAGAAAACATCACATTACTTATTGTACAAAATGATAAACCTCTGTCATTGAAATTTTCACTCTATGGAGTAAAATAGCATAAGCATTTTTTTTTTCTCATGTTATTTTGATCTTGCAAAAGTAATTAAAATAAGATAACAAACCTTCAAGAAATTTAATTATTAGAATTTGCCTACATAGTAAGCAAGTAGAAATTAGTATTTTTGCTTTTGCAAATGATTGACATGCAGAAATAATTTAGAGTGGACAGATCTCCATTCTTCCAAGTTTAACTTTGTTTTGTTAGAAAATATACCCCTTCCTACTCTGGAGAAGAACATTGCTTTCCATATCCAATCCTTCAACTACTCTCCATTCTCACTGTGTTCCTCACACAGTTTCTTCCTTTAATATTTCAATAAGATCTTTGGTTGTAGGTCCTACTTTGGGGAGGTAAAAAAAAAAAATAAATAGTTCTTAAAAATTGAACTCTTGAGGGGATTTTTGAATAAAAATGTCTATTTATAATTTCCAAAATCATCCAGTCAATAAAGAGTGGAAAGAAGATAGCTGACAAATCCCCCCCCCCCAATAAACAAACAAACAAAACAAAACAAACAAACAAACAAACAAAACCCCCAAAACAAATGCATCTTGAAGGTGAACAGGATGGATAGACTAAAATCTTCCCAGTGTCTCTGTCCCATCCCATCATACACTTTTCCCATCTTATTCTCCAAGGACAGCCTCACTAACCCTAGGATGCAGGAATAAAAAGTGAAAGGTCACAGTTCCTAAAATGTGTAAACCCCTTCAACATTTTTGTAGATGCCGTGAGGTAGAATATAATACGTTTGGAGTGCATATTGGAGTATGCAATCAAGATACTTAAAACCTTTCATGCAGCAAACTGTCCCTAATCAAGTAAAGTTGCATAAATTATTTTCATCACTCAGTCCTATGGAAAAAAATGAAGTTATTTTATTGCATGGATTGATCTTGTCTTAGAGTGTCACAAAGAATAAATCTCCATTTCTAGAACATGGGTAAAGAACGTTGTCAAGAACAATCACGAAAGCAAAAGAAAAAAATGAAAAGAGGAGGCAAAGGACACTTGAGAGACATAAACATTAAGTATGCATAAATGAATAAAAAGGATCAAGTATCACAGAGCATTTTCAATAACAATTACTGGACAAACAAATCAGGAAGGAAAAAAGAAGGTTCTAGTAAGAGCAGGTGCTAATTTTATGTCAAAAGAAAGGAAAACAGCATAAAAAGCAATCACTTTCCATTTAGTCTAACAAAATAAGAAGTGCACATGTTTAATTCAGTGTTACTTTTTTTTTTGTAAAAATAGAATGAAAATGCACACATATCACTGCATAATTTTCATTATTTAGATGAGGATAAGAATAATATTAATATTTGCCTTGCATTGGTTAAGAAACGGCTCAATATTTAAATATTATCATAATCAGTATGAAAATAAACTACAAATTTGACTAAAAATTCATCAGTAATACTTTGTGTACAAAAAGATATGTCTGGAAGAAACAAGTTGTATTATTTCTGATAGTAAGCACCATGGTGTCTGAAATCACACTTTTGTAATCTTATAGTGTTATTTTGAGACAACACTGCATATTTAGGGTAACTTCTGTGTTTAGATAATTAGCTGGCTCACTCCCTGATTCCGTTAAAGCTTTATTTCAGTGGTGCTTCTCAAGACAGTCTGTTATTCAATACTCTATACAAAACTGAGACTATGAAATTATAAAGTTTCCAGGCAGATTTCCAGATTTGGGTTTCCTAACTGATATGATCTGAACTTTGTGAAATGTTCAGTTTTATTTGAAAATAAAGATAAATTTAGTTAGAGTGCCATAGTCCAGGTTCCACCTGGTATACCCAAGGAAGTTACAAGGAAAATGGTGAATGTTTTTACCAAGCAATAACATGAATTTGCAAATATCAGTGTATAAATTCCTCCTGACACAAATCAATTCACTTCAGGTTTTTCAATATTTTTCAGGAATGTATATCAAGAAAAAAAACGCAGATATTAACAGAACTCTAATTTGAATTTAGAGACAAAAATGTCTGACATATTTAGACAATCACACTTTGGGAAATATGCAAAACATGCTTAACTTTTCTACAAAAATTAATTTCATCATATTGCTCCAAACTAGCTAATTGATTGAAATAGTTTGAATCACCACTATAGAATTACAGTCATAATTTTGCTAGAAAATTCAAAGAGAAACTGAAAATAAAGGATAATGATATGACATACCTTTTTTTTTTTGTCAAAATATTGCAATAACCTAGGATGTAAAGTTAACATATTGCCTTACTTAAATAAATGAAAATTCTTACAAATGCATAGTCTAAGAGAAAGTTTACTGAATCCATTTATTCAGATAGTGCAACAGTTTTCCAATAAACAAGATACCACATTTTGATTCTTTTTACTAAGATAACAAATTAAGAGTGTGGTCAATTAACAGTAGATTTCAGTTGTGTGGGCTATATCAGTAAATGTTGATTTCAACATATATTTTTTTTTTCTTTCCTATTACATTGACTGTATTTTCCCTCCTATGTTTTCCTTTTGGAACACAGATTAACATGCTGATGTATTTTTCTTCACCCTTATTTTATTAAATCTGTTTTATAATGATGTAATTTCTCTTCAGTTGTCCTGGTTCCAACAGAAATACGGTTAATTTTCACAAGGAGCTGGGATGTTACACAGCCAGGTTAGCTAACTAGGTAAACGGGTTTGGGTTTATTCTATACCATGTTAAACCCATGCCTTGTATATAGCTGGGGGATCTAGTGGGGGATTAGGGGTGGGGTGGGAGGAAAGACTGGGCCGTGGAAGGGTGGTTTTGTGGGAGCTTGGAGGAATCGCTGTTAAGAGCAGGCTGAGCTTCAGTTTCCAGTTGGTGAGCAACTGTACATGAATAATACCTTTTATATTCCTCTATCAGAGTTACTGTTGTTATTTTCCTCTTTCCTTCACTATTCTGTTAAACTACCTTTATCTTAACCCATGAGTTTAGTCTTTTTCTTCCGATTGTCTCCCTGGTAGGGGGAGTGAGCAAGTGACTGCATGGTTCCTTGTTGCTACGTGGGGCTAAAACATGACACCAGTCAATTTGAGAATCTAGAACTAGTAGGGCTGAAGGAAAAAATGTTGACCATTAAGTACGTGCTGTTAAGTACAGTTAGAGAAATTATTGATGTTGGAAGGCTGTCCTGGTTTCGGTTGGGACAGAGTTAATTTTCTTACTAGCAGCTAGTATAGTGCTATGTTTGGGATGAGAATAATATTGATAACACACTAATAAATTAGTTGTTGCTAAGCAGTTAATTTTCAGCTTCTTATACTGGTCTGCCAACAGGAAGTCAGGAGTTACCCAATAAGTTGGAAGGGGGCGCAGCTGGGACAGCTGACTCCAACTGTCCAAAGTAATATTCCATACCACATGATGTCATACTCAGCATATAAAGCCGGGGGGAAGAAGGAAGCAGGGGATAATCAGTGTTATGGTGTTTTGACTTCCCAAGTAACCGTTATGTGTCATGGAGCCCTGCTTTCCTGGAGATGGCTTAACTCCTGCCCGTGAGAAGTAGCAAATTAATTCCTTGCTTTACTTTGCTTTCATGCATGGCTTTTACTTTACTTATTAAACTGTCTTTATCTCAAACCACGAGTTTTCTCAGATTTTCTCTCTTCCCCATTCCACTGAGGAGGAGAGAGTGAATGGCTGTGTTCAGCTGCTGGCTGTGATTAAACCACAACAAAGTCAAGCAAAAATAGAATAAATACGTAAGTGCTAAGTGGGCAGACCTTTGGCATACAGATATAGACAAGAGTTTTTGAGTTTTATTGCTGGAAAAATATCTCTGAGTACCTGTATCCAGTATCAAGGTTACAGTGAACGAGGTGATGGACTGTGTTGTTAAAGAAATAGTATATAAATCCAGCAAGGTGATATAACTATGATTGTATACTGCAGTATTTATATATCACATTGAGTAGTATATATAATGCTGGTTATCATACCAAAGCAAGAAATACAGTAGCTATACTTGAAAGTGGCAGTTATTAAAGATTTATAAGATGTTGAAGAAACTGATTCTGTTTTGATAGAAAAAATGCCCTAAATGGAGTTATTAAGATTATGAAGTGCAATGATGAAAAAGAACCTTTGAATAACACCGACAATGCATCTGTATATAAATAGATAGACTTACATATGACCCTGAATGTGATGATTTTACTGTCTACCAACTCCAGACAGCCTCATCTCTGCTGCTTCACACTGCTTCAATCTCAGTTCAGCCTTAAAAACTTTGCTCAACTATTGATCTACATTGGCCCAAAATGTGAACTAATAAATTTAGCTGTTTTGTCTGTTAGTATAAAAAGCCTTGCATTTGGATACTTTCATTTGATCCTTTCCTTTTTTGCCTCTATCAACATTTTTCCTGCATAGTGATGCCTTATAAGGAGCCAGAAAAGCAATATATGGAATTAGTAATTCCTTTAATGTCATCAAAGTAGAATTTAGCAACATTACCATAACTTTATTTGTATAGTATAAAAGATCATAATATCAGATTAATACAGACTATATGATTAACAAACAATAGATAATAGCATATAAATAATATTAATTAAAACATAGTTTCAATATAACAGATAAATATGTATACACACACATACAAGTGCTATGAAATGTTTATTAACATTGAAGTAAATCATATTCTGCATGGGAGAAAAAGATACAATATTATATTTCAGATATTTTATTTAGGTAAGGTATTTGTTTATTTAGGTATATGAGGTATACATTTATTTAGGTAAGGTATATATTTAGGTAAATTCTTTGTTTTCACAGTAAATCAGTTCAGGGAGTGTAAATCAAAGTGTTCACATATTTTTTTCCTGAATATCTGGTTTAGACAGTTATTAGAGTACACAGTAAACTAGCACTCATCTAATAAATAGCTGCATGAGTTTCAATTTCAGAGTTCCTTTATTTTAAGCTCTCTGGATTTTTAAGACTTTGGGATTTCTTACTTAATGCTGAATGCTTTAGAACTTTCTTAGAACAATATGCGTGGTAACAGTGTTATATAACTAAATTATAATTGACATTTTCTTTTTATTACATAAGGGAATATTAAATGCCTATTTTAGAAAGTTTCATGTATTTTTAACTATAAAATGAGAAAACCAGCAAATAAAAGGTGAAAAATAAGATATAGTCTTTCTCCTATAAAAAGAAAAGGGAACAGGTCCTTGCCTTTCTCATTATTTTTCACTATTGTGACACCAAAGGGCTTAGCCAATATCTTGAGGGGTAATATAATGCAGAAGGAATCCTTGACTAGACAGCTGTTGAATCAATCAAAGCCTCACCTCCGTCACCAATCTGGAATTAAATATTTTTTCTACTTTTTAAAAGAAAGTAACCCCCTTCATTGCAGATACCTTTCTCTTCTCTGTAGCATGATCATGGGAGTAGCTGGTTGAACTCAGAGGCTGACATGAACATGTCCCTATTGTGAGAGGTATGTGGGAGCAGTGGAACTTACAGTTTTCTAGCTCTTACTTAGAGAGCTTCTGCTCTTCTGAAAGTTGAAAGTGTTAATGTATGAGAGTGTGTTCTTGTTCTTGTTCCATACTTCCTTCAATCCTCCTTTAGGGATAAAAGAGTTACAGAATCATAGAGTGGCTGAGTTTGGAAAGGACCACTGAAAATCATCTTGTCCACCCCACTCCTGCTCAAGCAGGGCCACCTGGAGGTGGATGTCCACAACCATGTCTAAACAGCTTCTGAGTATCTCTGAGGTGGGTGAATCCACAACCTCTCTGGGCAACCTCTGGCAGTTATCAGCTGTCCTTACAGTAAAAATATTTCCTGACATTCCAATGAAGCATATTGTGTTTCAGTTTGTGCCCATTGCCTCTGATTCTGTCACAGGACACCACTGTAAAAACCCTGGCTCCACCTTCTTTAGACCATCCCTTCAGGTATTTATATGCATTGATAAGATCTTTCCTGCACCTTCTCTTCTTCAGGTTAAACAGTCCTAGCTTTCTCACCCATTCCTCATAGGAGAGATGCTCCAATCCCTTCACCATCTTTGTGGCTCTTCTTTGGACTTTCTCCAGTGTGCCCATGTTTCTCTTGTCTTGGGTAGCCCGGGACTGGACATAAGTCTCCAGATGCGACCTCACCAGTACTTAGTTGAGGGGATAAAACCCTACTACTTTGTTCAAATGGACCAGTCTTGAGTTTGAAACAGGTGAATTTGAATATAAGGAGGATTTGAATATAAGCCATTTTCTTGGGTCCCTCTCCCAGACCCTTATCACATGGGAGTCTTTCAAGTAGACCTTTGAGCAAACCAAAGACTGCTCTCTTGAATTACAGATATGTGAGCTTGCTCTTCACTATTCTCCCTGCCCTCACCATCTCATGATCACTGAAACCTAGGCTGCTTTCAACCTTGACATGCCCAGCAAGCCCTTCCTTGTTTGTGAGTATGGGGTCCATCAAAGCACCTCTTCTTGTTAGTTCCTACATCACTTCAGCAATGATCAGTAACCTTCAGGAATCTCCTGGATTGCTTATGCCCAGCTGTACTGCCCTTCCATCAGATTGTGGCTGATTATTCTGCCATGAGGATCATGGCCTGTGAACATGAGGCTACTCTGTCTGTATACACTCTCATTCATTTATTCTTCCTTATGAGGTGTCCTATAGCAGACACCCATCTCAGTGTTATACATATTGGTCTGCTCTGTTCTACTATAGTATCTGGACCCTCATTTCCAGATGCAACTTCACCCACATCTCTCTTTGGGAACAGTACAAGGAAACTAAACTGGGAATGTTCTAGGAATAGTTTGTAAAATGAGTGTACTGGATAGGGGAAGAAAAGGGGAAGAGTGGTCTAAAACTTACTGAAGAATATTTAAAGCAAAATAGAAAACCATTAGGGTATAATTTTCTTCTTGTCAAATAAGGGTTTTTTTTTTAAATTATTTAGTTATTTGGCTGGATTTATCTGGGAAACAAGATATTATAAGATATGAGGCTTGTAAATAATTTTCAGAGGTGGAAAGATCATTGCTTTCAACTCTCAGCCACAACTCTGTTGCAAGTTTCTGAAATACAGGTGAATTCTCCAAGTCCAAATGTGAATGATCACATGAACTTCTTAGTATACTAACACCTATCTTAAAACTCTTTTGTTTCCTTATCTGTTACTTTGGAGTAAATGGTAAGTAACCCTACTATAAGTCAATAAATATATGTGAGGAGTCTGTAATGTCATCTTTTAATTAAAAGACAGTAAAAGGTATTAATTGGTACATGGTAGTAAGTGCTTGAAATAATTATGGCTATCCCTCTGCTCTAGTGCAATGTATCGAAAGACATTTTTTTCCATTAAAAGATCTTGTAATAAATTTATGAATAACAACTTTCCTTTTTTTTTTTTTTTCCCTTTTACAAATCCTTCTAGAGTGAGAAAATGCTTTCAATTCATGTAGTACCTTTTTCCTAGATCCATACCTCTGCCTGTTTATTGACTGCTGTCTTTAGAGTCACTCCTATAGAGTTAGTGGTTTTTTCCCTTTATCACTAATCTAGAAAGAGGTTGGAAAAGACTTTCCATAGAAAGTAGACACTCTGCCAGAAGGTACATCAGGAGACACTGCTGTAATATAAGTTACTTTAAGTCTTATTATTGCAATAAATTTCTCCTCAGCTTCCCAAGTGAATATTCCTCCCAGTTCTCTTTTATGCAGAGAACAACAGAAGTGAATGTGTAAGTCAGCTGAAGATCCTAAACTGATAGGCTTAGTCATTGATGCTAACCTTTGTGAACTCTATAGACTCCAGTTTAAATAACAGCTCCTTAAGGAGACATAAGCCAAAGTTATGATCCCTTTTAGAAGGGACTATTTACTACAGACATTGGAACAGAAGAGTATTTTTTTCCAGTATTCGGGATGTCTCATTCAATACTATTAGCTTAGACCGGTAGAAAAATAAACACATTCATCAATTTTATTATCAAACATGTTAACCTGAGTTGCTAAAGATAGGTTTTTAAATATGTATCTAGAAAAATAAATTAATTACTGCAATTCCCTTTGTCTTTGGACTGTTTTGGTTTGTGGTTTGTTTGGTTGGTTAGTTGGTTGCTGTTCTTTTGGTTTGGTTTTTTTGTTTGTTTGTTTGTTTTTTATCATAAGCTTTTCTATTTAGAAAATATTCAGACTGCCACACCCATGTATAGATATTATGTCTAGCTTTCAGACATACATTTGAAAGTCTTGCCAATCAATCCATTATATGGAGTCTATCCTCCGTTCATATTTGCTTATAGACTTGTAGTTTTTTTGCACTTATGCAATTTTCTTGTCAAATATGATTGCAAGAATCAAATATTTAATGAAAATACTGTATATATGTCTATAACCATGTTCAGAGATCCAATTTAAAATGTTAAACTATGTGTAAAGATGTCAAGCAATAATTAATATTTAAAGTGAACAAAAGGAATTTCATTCATGTTGGTATCCACTTCTAAAGACCTAAGTTACAGATTTTTCTTCATAGTTCATTGGAGGATTTTTTATTCCCAAGACAAAATGGGAGTTCCTCTACACAGAAGATTTATATATTTGCCATTAGTATAGGTTTTAATAGTACTGTCAACGATAGTGAATGAAAATTTGTTTATGAGTTGGAAACATAAACCTCTGAAATTGTATCTTAAGTTCAAAATCTTTTCCCTGGAGAATCTATGGTAATCCATAACTGGTGTTCTTCCTTCTACACAAATGAACTAAATTCCCAGTTATATGTCCCAGTCAGCTACTACAGACTTTTTTATTCAACATCTTAATTTGAGTTAACAGTGTTTTGGTTTTGTCTAAAGTAGAGTTAATTTTCTTCATAGTAGCTAGTATAGGTCCATGTTTTGAATTTGTTCTGGGAAGACTGTTTTTTACTAATACAGAAATGTTTTATTTATTTCTGAGTAGTGATTACACAAACTGAAGGCCTTTTCCTCATATCCGTCTGCCAGTGAGTAGGCTGGGGGTACATAAGAAGGTGGGAGGAGACACAGCTGAGACAGCCGACCCCAACTGGCCAAAGGCATATTACCTGCCATGTGACATAATGCTCTATATGTAAAGACAGAGGAAGAAGAAGGAAAGAAGGAACAATCAAAGTTATGGCGTTTTTTCATCCCAAGTAACCATTACATGTGATGGAGCCCTGCTTTCCCGGACATGGCTGAACACCTGCCTGCCAATGGGAATTGCTTGTTTTGCTTTGCTTGCATGCATGGCTTTACCTTACTTATTAAACTGTCTTTATTTCAGCTATGAATTTTTCACTTTTACTCTTCTGATTCTCTCCCAGAGCCCAGCCGGGGGGAGTGAGTGAGTGGCTGCATGGAGCTTAGTTGCCAGATGGAGGTTAAACAACGACTATTTTCTTCCTAGGCCCTCCTTTAAATTTAGAACAAGAGGTGATATCCTTCATCCCTCAGTCAGGCAAACAAGACAATGGTGTAGGACTTTATTATCTTTCTGTGAATGCCTGCTGATCCCTTCTGAGGTGAACTACATATTCTTGAGTTCATCCCTTTTCCATAGAGTTGTCTTTTCAGACAGTTGTCTTTTCTTTCCTTCTTACTTACTTTCTTCTTGCTTTCTGTCTTTCATTCTATATAGATCCCTTGGTGGAGTGGCTAGATAAAACTACCTGAATCTTTGCAGTATGTTTGAATGTAAGAAATAATTTCTTACATATACATGTGAGGAATAAACCAGCATATTTACAGTTCTCTATTTTTATGCAATCCTACACCAACATAAAATCTATATCCTAGTTTAGATGCTTCTATTAAAGCATTTTTCTATGGTAATAAGATCTTATTACAGAAGGTATAAAGCACCATAGCATTGCAACAATGTTGTGTATTTTGATAAAGCATTTACTTGTGTCATTTGCTAAGCTTGGAAACATGCTATATAGCCTGGTTCTGATGCCTTTAGTACAGGAATAGGAATAATGAAGAAATAAATTTATGACAATTATATAAAATCTTGTTTGATGATGTAATTAGTCCATTATTAACAAAAAGACAGAATGGGATTAAGACACTACATTTAAGTGAATTGAGAAGGAAAAATGTATAAGTGTAAAATTACAGCTATTGATTTTTTAAAGTAGAGTAAGTGAATTATGGCACATTATGTGAAACATTTGAGCTGAATTTTTGCAGCACAACATACTAAGAAAACTGGTTAATGAACTTTTATAAATTTCTGAATATGTGCAGTAACACATATCCTAAAATTAATTACAATGATCAAATTGTTCAGACAAACTCACAGCCAAACTCCTGTCCAGCAGGAGTAGGGAAGTCATCGTGCCTCTGTACTCGGCACTGGTGAGGCCTCACCTCGAGTACTGTGTTCAGTTCTGGGCCCCTCACTACAGGAAAGACATTGAAGTGCTGGAGCGTGTCCAGAGGAGAGCCACCAAGCTGGTGAGGGGTCTGGAGAACAAGTCGTACGAGGAGAGGCTGAGGGAACTGGGCATGTTTAGTTTGGAGAAGAGGAGGCTGANTTTTTTTTTGGTTTTTTTTGGTTTTTTTTTTTTTTTTAATGTGGTTGGACTTGATGATCTCAAAGGTCCCCTCCAACCACTAAGATTCTATGATTCTATGATTCTGTAAAGGTTCCAATTTAGGTAAGTTAAAAATCCAGCCATAAGTGGAGAATAAATAAATATAGTTTGAGCTCACGAGAGACATTCCTGAAAGACGATTGCAAGCTGGTTGAATAATGCTGAAACACTATGATGATCTCACTTTTTACAGAAATTTGAGGGGAAAAAAAAATCCTGAAAGGAGAAAGAATTGCTTAATGTTATCTATGTTCTCTGAACACACTGCCTAGTGGTTCTCTGGGGGTGACTTTTTCTTATTTCTGGCAGACTAAAATTTCATGCAATTTTTTAGCCACAGTTCCTTACTTTTAGGGTGGAAAAAAACAATTGTTGAGCCTTCCTTCCAACCACACCCCACCCATTCTCTCTTAATTTTCTGTTGTCCATGGAAACTATGCTTAAAATAATGATGCAGAATAGCAGGTGGAGGAGGCAGAGTCAACACATCTTCAGCAACATTTATTTTTTGAGTGTAGTCAGAGGACAAAAATAAAAAACTTTTAAGTAACTCATTTTTATACTTAGCAACATTTCTTCCAAAGAGATTCACTTTTTACAATCAGGTTGAAAATCCCCCGAGGAGACAGGTTGAATGAAGTATATATTTAGTTGAACACAGACTGAAGCACTTGCTTTCCCAGTATTTCCCACTGGTACTGCAAGGACAGAGGAGGAGGAATACATGAGGCATGAGGCTATTTCATGCAAAAATCTAAGAGATTGCAGGAAGGCCACGGAGGCTAGAGATTTGAAAAAATGTAAGAAATCCAGCAAGAACCAACGGCGTAGTTTTTACCTGTTTCAGATCAAAATACCTAAAGGTATTATTTATGAAATCAAATACTCTGCTTGGCATAACAGAATTATATGAATGAGAGTTATTTGCTGGTTTAGCTGCCAGACATACCTAGGGTCACATACAGTTAAAGTAAAGACAGTGATTTTTCTCATTAATATATTGAATGTTTCCATTTAAGTCTCAAGATTACCTTAAATTTATTAATATAATTAAAAAGCGAGAGGACTGTAATTCCAGTATTCAAAGGTCTCTTAATCAATACAAAGGTTATGATGACAAATAAAAGGTACCAACTTACAGATAGGAAGAACTGGTGGGGAAAGCTCGTCTCTCCATGAGTTTCTGTTAGCACAAAATCTTAGTGTGAGGGTCACCAGGCTCCTGGATGGAGGAGTACAAGTTTTGAAAGGACCTGAAATTGTTTTGGAATGAAAGAATACAGAAGAAATTAGTATTGTGCAGTATGTCATAAAGAAGTGGTTACAAGGTTAGATAACGTAGTCTGAACCACAGACAGGGAGTCTGCTAGGAATCTGCAGGAGGAAGAGAAAATGAAGGGTAGTTACAAGCAGCAAAATTTCCTGAAACAAAAGAGCTTTAACATTACAGTATGTATCACAGCACACAGAATTTATCCTATTATGATAGTCCATAGATTCCTATGCAAGGAAAAAAAAAAACATTTATTTCATAAATTTGAAGAAAAAAAAAAAAACATTCCTAGAGTGTACAAGACTCAAACAGGCATGTAAAGTTTTTTATAAAGAGACTTAAGTGTTCCAGTTTGTCAGTGGTGCAGAAGACACAATACAGCTAATGACAGCAATCCTAACACAAGCTTTGACATTTTTTTCATAAGCTTCAATAGGTTACTTATAAATAAAACAAGAATTGTATGGGAATTTCTACTAGCCTGAAAGGTACTAACTGTTATCAACACAATCATTTTCCAGATTCATTTGCAGAAATTTAATTCAAAAAGATGGAATTATCTTGCCTATTGACAATAAAGAACCAAAATTATGTTAGACAGAGAAATCATGCAGAATGTGACTTCTATTAAGCTAGCACAGGAAGCTATAAAAAGAAGTATGCTATAGGTGTCTATTACCATTCCTGTTTCTCCCATTGAGTACTTTATCAAAATGTTCACTTTTTCTTCAGCCCTGAAAATATCTTCTCAATTTCTTTCTTAATAGAAAATTTAAATATTAAGAAATCCTAGGCAAGCTTTAAATTCATATTCTTTTGAATATTCTTTAAAATCTCACGTTGTAGCAAATTTATACTAGATCCATGCTCCTTCTAAGGTTACTCAGGACTAACTTTCATTAGTCCTCTTTTTTTAAATCTTTTGTTTTCTTCCTTTTGTTTTCTTATCCTTTGCAAAGATGTTTAGACAAGCTAACGTCCACTTACAGTTTTAAATACAACTATTAGAGTGTCTGCTATTGTGTTTTAGGGTGTTTTTGCTACAGAAAACTATCATAGCAATGCAAAGAAAGGTTCTAAGAACATTTTTTTTATGATTTATTCAAAAAAGCCACAGCTATGCCATTTTTCCCAGTCCATTACAAAACCTACATTCAATCCCCTCATTAAGTTCTAATAGAAAATGAAAATCAGGAGCAATACGTAATTTCTTAACATTCTCTAACTCTCTTCCCTTCTCTCTTCTATCCCTCAGACCCCATAAATACTTAAGAAATACATAAAAGAAACAAGTTATTAATTAAATATAAAGGGATTCAAATGCAATTTTCCACATTTTCTAAATGTATTTTTATTGCAGGAATTTCTACAAAATGAGAATTTTAACCAACATTGCTGGAAACGTAGTTAAGCTTCAAATTGACTTAAAATTGGATTATTTTCCTTTGCATTACTCCATTTTTACTTTAAATTTAAATATTTATGTTAAATTTAGATTGGTTATATATTTAATGTTTTGGGTATGTGTTGTTTGTTTTTCTTTTTCCCTAGATCTCTAAATGCTCGCATACACTTTTCATAGAAATATAGAGATTCCATGCTAAAATCATAGTACTCCATTCTTCTTAGAATCATAGAAATTAAAATAAGAAAGGACTCTTTGGGATAAATGTGAATTCCACTGCTAATAAAGTCCAGATCAGCAAAAAAACCCACACATTTTCTTCTACCTTGCAGACTAAATATCCCACTTAAATATACTTCACAAAAAATGTGGAACATGCATGAAGACCAGCTTGTTCCTGAGTCCTTGTGACAGAGATATTTGGGGACATAACTCCTAAAGAACTGATGTGGGAAGGGAAGGCATGAAACTGTGTAGGTCAATATCCTTCAGCATGAGACAATCCTGTATAATCAGAAAGAAGTGAATGTCCTTAAAGTTAAAAACCCTTCTGAAATTCTTTGTGGTGTAGCATATGTCTGCTGTACTCTCAGGAGTATGTCTGTGCCAAAAGAGATCAACATAACCTAGTCTGTTCACTTTAGTCAATATTTAGTCAAGCTGTACACATTTAGCTCTTCTAATCTTCACTCATTAATCAGTCTGGTTATTTTTTGCTACTCATATGTAACCTACAATAAAACCAATATATTTTTAGTAATGTGGTACCCATTATTGAATAAAAAAAAAAAAAAAGTTAAAATAGCTTTCAAATAGCTTTATTAACAATAATAATTGTTAATTTTGCCAAAAATATATTGGTTTTATTGTTGTTTTTGTTACTATTACTACAAAGACTTTATATTACAAATATACCCACAGGGCCAAATTTTTCATAACAGACTTTGATTTGGCATCCACAATCAGTTATAGATACTTTTGAGACAATTAACTACTTAGTGCTGAGTTACCCTTGCCTAATTACTTGGAAACTAGGTACCTAGCTGAAACCTCCTTAGGAAAGAAGACCTCTAAAATTATGCTTCGGTATGTCTGGATTGCCTTTTGATTCATATCAAATCAAACATGAAGAGAAGAACAGAAGTCACAGAAGATAGTTTTAGAGTTGCAGTACTATTATGAAACAGAGCACAGAGGAAACATGTACAAAAGTATTTTACAAAGTCAATTTTAACACCTTTCATATTAATATGTTTAGGATGTGACAGATGTGAAATCTCTTTGACTCAAAGAGTATTTCAGTGACTTTGGAAGTCCTTGAAGGCCATAAGAACAGCTATGATTCTGGCATGATTTAATTTTTCTAAGCATCTGCTCTACAGGCAAGCTGCAGACAGCTTCTAGGAGGGCTTGGCAATGCAATGAGTCTGCCATTCATCCTTTAGCAAGCCCTTTAAAAGCATTTGAGATTTTTTCTGTTTGTTCAAGAAAATAATATTCTCATGATTCACCAGTGCACTGTGTATATGGTCTGGCTAACAGGCCTTCTAAAAATCTTTTCACATGAGGTACCCAAAAGGCTGGTAGAACATTATTTGGAAAGGACATTTATAAGAGGAGTACTATTGTTAATGCCTTTTTATTTCTAAGATTTTAGCAAGAGATTTAGCTGATCAGCTTCTTCCTCTAGGGAATAGTTGTAGTACTTCTATTCTAACAGTTTGGGAAACTATCACAGCACCAGCTGGTAAATGGGTAAATATGAAACGTGAGGGAGAGTCCTACAGGTCAATATGATATACAGCAGTCCTCTGCAAGGAGGTAGCATGAAAAGTGTTGCTATATAAACATGGCAAAGATACAACAATGAGGCCCAACACTATCTAAACTGCTGGATGCTGCAATAAATCTTGAAAATGTTTCTGTAAGCATGTAAGCCGACAATTCCTGAATCAAGGTTTGTTGCAGGCCAGTGACAGTGTGAATGGAATGAGTCTGTGAAAGTGAGATATAACAGAATGATGGAATGAGTCTGTGAAAGTGAGATATAACAGAATGTTACATTCTGAGAACAGTAGACGCACATAGTGTCACTAAGATCATCAAATAGAGGTTTCAAGATCACAGAATCATAGCATCATCTGGGACGGAAGGGACCTTCAAAGGTCATCTAGTCCAACCATTAAAACCACACGTGCATAAAATTAGTGCTAGTTGGAGAATTTCTGAAATAGTTGGTTCACAGATCCTCTAGTGTTCAGTATTCCATCAAAATGGAAGATAAAATGTCTTTGAACATTATTCAGTGTATGGTATGAAGGGTGCTTCTGGTTCTTTTCAAAAACTGTTGTAAATCAAGAACAGTTCTATTCAAGCTGATGAAGTTAAAGCTGTTGAAGGGAAAATAAAAACTGTTTAATAAGAAACCAGCCCAAAGTACTGAGATTTTACAGAACCTTTACTGCCTATTAGTACCTAGAAAATATAAACAAATTTAACTGTGAGAAAATCAGTGACAGGAGTGCAAGAGTTTATGGAGTATGTACAAAAGGTCCTGGCAGTCCTGCTTGTTCATGTACACTGCAAGCAAAACTGAAGTGAGAGTTTTCAGAACTGGCATTTTCTTGATGTTGATGAAAAAACACTTGTCACGATGTTCTACTGTTCTGAATTTAAGATAATTCCATTCCCAAAAATCCAGACCAATAAATGTACATACTGTTTCTGGAATTACAGATAAGGATTTGGTGAGACTTCTTCATTAGAAAAATGTGGTTTGAACGTTAGATGATTTGTTATTACCTAATCTGAAATATGATTAGCATTTACTTGAGATCATGTGCATATATCAGCAGTATTGGCTCCAAATCTTTTTACTTTAGGTGTCTGTTTACTTTGGGGGTGTTGGTGGATGTGAAGCTCAACATGAGCCATCAATGTGTGCTGGCAGCCCAGAAAGCCAACCGTATCCTGGGCTGCATCAAAAGAAGTGTGGCCAGCAAGTCAAGGGAGGTGATTCTACCCCTCCGCTCTGCTCTTATAAGACCCACCTGGAGTACCATGCCCAGCTGTGGAGCCCTCAATACAGGGAAGACACAGGTCTGTTGTAATGGGTCCAGAGGAGGGCCATGAAGATGATCAGAGGGCTGGAACACCTCTCCTCTGAAGACTGGCTGAGAGAGTTGGGGCTGTCCAGCCTGGAGAAAAGAAGGGTCCGGGAAGACCTATAAGACTTTCTAGTACCTGAAGCAGGCCTACAGGAGAGATAAGGAGGTATTCTTTATACATGTAGTGATAGGACAAGGGGTAATGGTTTTAAAATGAAAGATGGGAAATTTGAATTAGGACTGGTCTGGATGGGTTTTTGAGCAACCTGGTCTACTAGAAGGTTGTTCCCCGCCACAGCAGCGGGGTTGGAACAAGATGATCTTTAATGTCTCTTCCAACCCAAACCATTCCATGATTCTATGATTCTATTCTATGAAATTGTCTCATATTCAGCTAACAATTTCTTCACACATTTACTGATGAGATTTTTTTTCCTCGGGATGACAATATTTTGTCTCTTTTACAAATAGAGAAAGGATTGTAAAAGTTCTCTTTTTGTGGGTAAGGTTGATTGGGTGAATAACAAAAAATATCTGAAGATATTTATCCTTTTAATGAATACTTCAAATTTTATACTTATTTATGGAACAGTCAAGACAAACACTATTTAACTTAAAGCACGTGAATGCTCCCTTTGGTGTGAGTGCATGAAGTTAATCACATGCTCTATTGGATTAGATCATGAATATATATTGACTTCACTAGTTTTCCAGGAAAGGAAAGAAGATGTAGTCAAAGGTAGTTAGTATAGCTTTATACTTGTGTATGAGTTCTTCGGGGGAATGTGTATAAATTTGAGTGGAAAGTATATTAACCTGGCATATTGCACTGATGAAATGAGAAAAAAACCCCACACCCACAGTTAATGACATGTTCAAGAACATATACATCTCTTCTGTTGTCTTGTCAAGCAGACCTATAACATTATAGGATCATTAAGAAATTATTAAAATGAGGTTAAGCAAATATTTATATGTGAAGGTACTGAATGTCAGTGATTTTATCTTTCTAGATCCAGTGCTATATATTAAAATGATTCTCATATTCCTTTATCTTTGCTCTTGGACTTTAATATCAGTCCTCAATAAAGCAGTTCTAATAGTTGCCTTTAAGTAATATTTGTTAGAAGGTATTTATGAGCTTAACATTTCATTATTTCTCATTCTTAAAAAACACATGCATCTTTCTGACCCATGGTCAGATTTGTAGTGATCTCACCATGACAATACCTTTTTCCTGTCTGAATGCAGTCAAGGGAAAGATCTTTCTAAAAACAACCCTACTACTGGATAAAGCCAAAGTTTATAAGAAAGCCAATGTTTATATGAAAATGAAAATACAGGATTTTCTTCACATTTCTAATTCCTCACTGTCTTGCCACCCTTTGAAATTTCTCTAGCAATTTTAAAAACAATTCTTGTAGTATAAATCATCTCTTGTGCCTGTAGTTAAAAAGAAATATCTAGCTTAGAATATATATTTGCAGATTTAACAGTTGAAAACATGCTAGTTGAGTTGTGGAAATTAAACTTGTAGTCTGGAAGACCAATTCCATCATGCTTACAGAAGAGACCACACAACAAAGAACAAGTTGGATCTCTTAACATGGTCTGGAGAGTATTGTACTCTATCTGTACTGACTGCAGTGATGAAAATAAAATGTAAAAATTAAGTTTTATAAGATTATGCAAAAATGTTATTTCAGATGAAGTGTAAATATATATATGTTGTTGGTCCGACAGAGGAAGAAAATATTTTTTTCTAAACAAATAATTTCTTTCTTTCATGTTTTTGATCTTCAAATACAATTTCCATGGTTTTATTTTCTTGTAGGAGTAGAGATGTTTGTGGGTATTCCTTCTTTGTCTCATCGTGAGGGAACTGACAGACAAAAGGTCTAGCACTAAAGGTTGAAGCTATATGGTACCTCTGCTTCACAAATAAATTGTACATACATGAAGAATATATAAATGTATGTATTTCTGTGTTCATAAGGAGGATATTCATAGAATCATAGAACGGTTAGAGTTGGAAGGGACCTTAAAGATCATCAAGTTCTAACCCCCATGCTTGGGCAGGGACACCTCCCACTAGATCAGGTTGCTCAACGCCCCATCCAGCCTGGCCTTAAACACTCCCAGGGATAGAGTATCCACAACTTCCCTGGGCAACCTGTTCCAGTGCCTCATCACCCGCTTATCGTGCTGATAAGCGGGACATTATTATAGGTAGCAGGAAGCTTTGCCCTGACGGGCACTGCATGCTTTTGTAGAAGGGTATGGAAAAGAGAATCCATGAGATGAAGGATATCCTTTGTGTGTTTAGAAGCAGCAGTGTAAACAAGAAGTTTCTACATTGTATTATTTTGTCATTTAATGTTTCTTTCAGACTAAAAGAAAAAATCAGTCTCATGTATAGCAAAATAACTTGTAGCCATTAGCAAATTGTCATTGCAATGTTTCCTCACAGTTTGCCCTTCTGACAGCCCTGTAAAATACACTGTGGAGGTTAGAGCAGTAAAAATTCAGACACTAGATCACATCACTCACCTAAGAATGCATATCGAAAATAAAAAAAAAAAAGAGTTATAATCCAAATGTTTATGACTTTCTTATGGAATAAGCACAGAACAGATAACTATAGATGAACTTGAAAATAACACGGTGTATACATACAGAACCTAGCTTCTTTCTAGTAAATAGAGCTAACAGAATAGAAAATAATAGTTTTAATACAGTTTTTAGTAAGCTATTCTGTAGAATTTGACATGTACTGCTTGCAAAGCCTAAGCTGTAGAAAGACTATAACATTTTATTAATTTCTCTAACTTCTGGATAGATTTCCTATAAAAGTGTACCACATTGTTGTCAAGCTGTGCCTGATTTTTCTCTAAACAGGTACTCCAGAGTATGGACATTTGTGATATTGTAGTTTGGATTAAGAAATTACATGAGGTAAAAAGTATAAAAGCATCAGAAACTAGATCAGCTTTTAAAACTATTACTTCTTTATCACCAGATGATTAAAAATTAGTACCTGGAATGACATATGGAAAGACTTTCCATAGTGCCTAACTTCAGCAGTCCCCCAACCAAGAGATGATATAGAATTGTTTAGGTTGGAAGGCACCTTTAAGATTATCAAGTCCAACCATTAACCTAACACTAACAAAACCACCACTTAACCACTTTCCTAAGCACCACATCTACCTTGCAAAAAGGTAGTGGTCATGGCTTTTCTCCAGAATAGAATTTTTGTTTGAGATCTAGATATTTAAGCTGTAAATATAGTTCATGAGCCTACTTCCCATATTTGCTCTAAGTATTATTTTTCACTTTTGTTTTGCAAGTACATAGTAACAACCTGTCTATATTTTACTGTTTTTTCTATCCTCTGCTGGAAGTCACTAAAAAAATCAGCCAAAAGAATTTTGTGTTCTCTCTTATGTATAAACATGTTTCAATGACAAATTCATTAACTAGACACAAACCTTATATTTATAAATGTTTGAGGTTTTTTGTGTTTTTTTTTTTTTTCCTGGAATCAATTCACTAATTATGTTATAGTATGTCAAGAAAAACACTGATAAAAGAGAGAGAAAATAAGATAGAGAAATTTGAACCTTTCAGATAGCTCATTCACGAGGCTTTTCAGTACTTTTCCTCATAAAGAGTGCACCATGTTTACTTTGGTATCTCAGAATCTCTTTAATGTTTAGTGAGATCATTTATTTAAAAGCACCTTTTATATTGGAATTCATGTTGGACTTTCACTTCATATGGCTGACTCATGCAGTACTGTCCCTGCTTAAAATTGTCATAGAATATTTCAGGTTCAAAGATGATATTACGTGTCTCTCCTTTTGCACACTACTCTAAGTTCCTCTGTAAAAGTCTTAGCTCCCCAGTAACCAGTTTTTTTTAAAGATGGCTTCAGTTTCTAATGACACAATTTTTCCCATTGAAGTAACTATATCTTTATTTTCCACCTTCACAAACCTATTTCTTGTCTCCCAAAAGTTCTCTGATGAAACATACTGGGAAGTTCACACAGAAACATGTAGTGTATTGAAATAATAAAAGTAGAGGTCAGTTTGAGAGAAAAGATCAATATTAAGATATATATTCTTAAAACGCAGAACTGAGAAATCATTTATTCAAAGACAAAATACAACAACAGTTTAAATGGAAGATTATAGTCCACACCACCAGGAGAGGGAAGAGAAGAGTTTGAATTTTGGTATAATTAGGAAAAATTATTTTTTAAATTTAATCCAAATTCTAATAGATCTGTTCATTTACTTTAGCTCATACTTTCAGATTAAATAACATAGCAGGCATTTCAGTCTTTTTTTTCAACCTTGAAAAGCTTGAGCCAGTACCTGTTAGAAATTTTCAGAGCTAATTGAAGTACTTTCATAGATTCATAGAATCATAGAATAGTAACACAGAATCATAGAATAGTATCATAGAACAGTGTGTGTTGGAAGGGATCTTCAAAGGCAATTTGGTCCAACCTCCCCTGCAATGAGCAGGGATATCAACTAGATCAGATTGCTCAGAGCCGTGTTCAAACCTGACTTTGACTATTTCCAGGGATGGAGCATCTACTACCTCTCTGGGAAACCTGTTCCAGTGTTCCACCACTTCCACTGTGAAAAATTTCTTACTTACATCTCATCTAAATCTACCCACTTCTTTTTTAAAGCCATTACCCCTTCTCCTAGTGCCTGCTAGACACAGGACCTCCTAAAAACTCCCTCACTATCTTTCCTATAGGCCCCCTTTGNAACTAGATCAGATTGCTCAGAGCCGTGTTCAAACCTGACTTTGACTATTTCCAGGGATGGAGCATCTACTACCTCTCTGGGAAACCTGTTCCAGTGTTCCACCACTTCCACTGTGAAAAATTTCTTACTTACATCTCATCTAAATCTACCCACTTCTTTTTTAAAGCCATTACCCCTTCTCCTAGTGCCTGCTAGACACAGGACCTCCTAAAAACTCCCTCACTATCTTTCCTATAGGCCCCCTTTGAGTGTTGAAAGGCCACAATAAGGTCTTCCCAGAGCCTTCTTTTCTCCAGGCTGGACAGCCCCAACTCTCTCAGCCAGTCTTCAGAGGAGAGGTGTTCCAGCCCTCTGATCATCTTCATGGCCCTCCTCTGGACCCATTACAACAGACCTGTGTCTTCCCTGTATTGAGGGCTCCACAGCTGGGCATGGTACTCCAGGTGGGTCTTATAAGAGCAGAGCGGAGGGGTAGAATCACCTCCCTTGACTTGCTGGCCACACTTCTTTTGATGCAGCCCAGGATATGGTTGGCTTTCTGGGTATGGGCTTCCCTTCAGAACTGCTCTCAATTTTCTCTTCCTCCAACCTGTATTGATACTGGGAGTTGTACCAGCCCAGGTACAGGACCCTGTACTTGCCCTTAAATCTCAGGAGGTTCACATGGGCTCACTTTTCAAGGTTGTCCAGGTCCCTCTGGATGGTGTGCTGTCCCTCCGGTGTGTCAACTGCACCACTCAGCTGGATATCATCTGCACACTTGCTGAGGGTGCACTTGATCCTACTCTCTATGTCATTGATGAACATGTTAAATAGTACTAGTCCCAACATGGACTTCTGAGGGATGTTGCTTGTTACTGATCTCCATCTGGAAATTGAATTACAATTGAATCTATTGGCTCTTTTTAGTTAGTTAGTTATTATTGCTGATATTATTATTGGTTTTAATTCAAAGAGTAAAGAGTTTATATGTTGGCAATAACTTGAGCTAAAAAGAATCTCAGATCCTTGGGATTTGTTATGACACTGTGATTCTACTTGGGAGTGACTATGGATTTAAATATTTCTACATATGTTGTCTGTGGTGGCTGGTCCTATGGTTCAGGAGGACACTTAATGTTGTAAACATTGCAGCTTCTTCTGCAAGCATCTTTCTTCTTTTCTCTGACAGAATCCCTCCCCACTTCAGAAAACTTAACTACACTGCTGAGAAAGGTATTACCAATAAATTACTATGACACTAACCATACTCATCACTGTGCCAAACTTGTCCTTTTTGGGTGTTACTCCTTCAAGTAATATCCTTCTTTATAGGCTAATTTTCCATTTTTTTCCCTATTTATGCTGATTCTCTTCTTTTCTAGAAATATTTCCATCAAGCCTACCTTATTTATATAATGTCACTTAAAGTAGGAAGTGCCTTTTGTGTAATTCCACAAACACTCTGCAATTGTCATATTTCTCTCATATGATTTAAGATATCTGTCATGCTGTACTATATTATCCTTATTTCCATGGTTTCCTTTTCTGAGTTTCAATAATTCTATCTATCCCTCTATCGTCTTATAAAAGATTAGCATAAGCTTTATGAAATTACCCATGGATATATTTGTATTGTGGTTCCCCTACATACTCCTGAAACACTTTAGCAGCATTTATGATAATATCAGCCATCCATTGTCCATACTGCTCATCCAGTACATCCATTACTTTCCTAATTAACAAATCAGTAGTTAGACAGGAATTCCTTGTGTCTAGGTAGCAACAATGCTTCAAATGCTGGTTTCGGCACCAAAGCTAAGGTGTTTTCCAGAATGGGGACAATGTGATGAGCTGTATCCCTGCACCACAGGCAGGAGTCTGTGGTGTTCTTTCCTCAGTCAGATAACTGTCTCTCTTTAAGGCCTACCATTCCTTTTGTTTCTTCCTTCAGACTGTCTAGACTTCTTTTTTGGGTTGTATTACTTTCTCATATCACCCTCCCTAACGTAAGTTTGCTTCTTTTTCTGAAAAAATGGAAAATGTCCATGAGATATTATTGTGACTTCAAAACTGGTTTTGTAATAATAATATCACATTACATATAATAACAGTCTTATAAACACTATCACTTGAGGATCAAGTACAGTCCATATCAGTACAAAATAAAAACACTCTGTTCTCCTTCTTTCTATACAGTCTGGATAGCAGGATAGCAGGAGGCAGACTGCCACATACGATGTAGACAGACAAATGATTGACAGAGCTCTGAACCCACAGCATATTTTAAATGTTGATCACCTCAGACACTAGAGCAAAGCAATGTATTTCTCNTTTTTTTTCCTTACAATCCTCTCCCACAGGGTATTTTGGAGGTAGGAGTGGAAGCTTTCAGTAAAAGCAACCAACAGGGATTTCTGTTCATACTGTGGCTGCTTATAAGCATCTCTGAATACTAAAGCAGTTAGCATGGTTTGGATGGAAAATTAGAATAGAGCAAAGGAACACCAGCTGCTAACTGAGAAAAGTGCAAGAAACTGGAACTGGCATCTAATTATCTTTGAGACCTCTACTACTCTGTCAAATCTGGCTAAAATCAATAGATTCAAAAGCCACAGGAACAGGGAAAAGTCATACACATGTACAGACAAATGTATACATGGACCTTGCTCCCATAGCAAATATGCTACAGAGCCAATTCAGTTTATGTGTGCAAGGAATATTCCATGCTGCTCAAAGGGACTGCACACACAGTGATGAGTGGCCACATCTGTGTGAGACAGTAAAGACGTTCACTGGGGTTCCATTGAGACATATCTCATTTGTAGTCTAGACAACACACAGCTGCTTTGCAGTGCTTCCAGAACCGCGCACAATCATAAAGAGGTTAAAGGAAACAAAGCCAAAGGTTATTCCATCCAAATGTTTCCCTGTTTATTGGCTGCTCAGGAGGAAATGTGGCTCCATAAGGCACACCTATTTCCCCAATACTTTGTAGGCTGGAACAGGTGGACAATACCAATCTCTACTTGAATCAAAGGTAAATACTGTCAGCTTGTTTTCTTTGGTGCCTTAAATAATGGCATCTTAGCAGGTTGTGTTTTGCCTTAGACTGACCTTAAAATCCAAAAAACCTCAAACCCAAGATATCGGTAGACTGGATGAAATTGGGGAAAAAAGCAGACAGAAATAAATTGGAAGGAGTGAACAGAGTAAATTTCACGTATAAGACAAGGTAGTTACAAGGGCAATAAGGGAGAAAACCAGATGGAAACAGTCTTTGTTTAACACTTCACTGAATACCTGATCAAGAACTGGACTTATATTTCCAGACTTGAAATCATGTCTAAGAGTTCAAAATCTGATGAATTACCATTTCTCTACTGAAAACCCTTTTTATCACATCTACATATATGTATGTATGCATGCATGTATGCACATATTTGCATCTATTTTGCCAGTTTAAATTTTGTCTGAATTTAAAATAATCCTTTTATGGCTTTCAATTTTATATCTAGCTTCATACATAAAGGATTAGGTTGACCTGGGTCTAGATCTTCAGAGAATTTTTCTTTACATTTTAACCTATACCAAGGTAAAACTACTATTTTCTCCCTCTTGGTGTATTTTTCTCTCACTCTTTTCTGTTGAAAAGATTTCCCTTTACGAACGTTTTCTCCCTCACATTTAAGACAAAAATCATCTCATAAGCATCTCTAACTAACCCCAGCAATGATGATGATAGTGGTGCTGTCACTCTTTCTTGCTTATCCGTTTGTCCGTTTTCCTGCACACTAGAATGGAGCTTCAAGTCTACGTCAACAGACTGTTGAAAAAGTACCTAGGATCTTCTGTTCAAAACAAGACTATACTATGGGTGAGGAGCTACTAATGTCCATTTTAACAGTTCATACTGTAACCAAGCAATTGATCTCTTCAAAGTTTTTATTTTGAATCACTGCCATGACTCCTGACTGCATTTTTTTAAAGGAAGGTTTTGTGAGCTGACTCAAGCATGGAGGGGTCAATTTGTCTAACTACTCATCCATGGGAAAAATCTTGAGATGAGAAATAAAGTATGTAATACAGCAAAAGAAGCAGAACCTTAGATCTGAGAAAGACATTGACCATATTTCAAAGGGATCTTCAATAATAATTGATGAATGTAGTTTTTATTTCTATTTTTCCAAAGTGTTTTCTGCTGTTTAAAATTAAAGGATTTTTTTTCCCCCTGAATTCAGTCTACTCTGCTTTGCTTTCACCATGATAGATGCTATAAGCTAGGTGTAGAAGGGTGCAAAGTGGAGATAAATATTCCTAGAAGTAAGAAATTATTCAAGAAGCAGCAAGGGAGGACTAGAACTGTTCCAGCGGATAGGCAATTGAATACTTCTACAGCAAAGGCAGAAGACAGACACAGGGTCATCCTAAACCTTGACCTGATTCAGGTCTCCAGGTGATATAAAAACCTCTATGATTATAACTGTAAATCTTTTGGGTAAAAGATTCTTGACAAAACAACGGGATAGAAGGAACAACTAGACCTAAATCAAAGTAGCAGAAACTTCAGTGGGCTGATTGCCCAAGAAACTTGGCTATACCACATGAAATGTGTCTGTAAGGTGAACTTGACTCATTATAATATGAAAACCGCTCCTCCAGAGGTTAGGATACTCTCCTCTGTTTGAAGACACTCACTCGCTGAGCCTGAGCAGAAAAATTCAGAGACACACTTTTAATTGTAGACAAGGATGTTTTACACCAATCAGTTTCAAGACAAAGAATTATGAGCATCAATAAAAAGCTGATAAAAAATTAATATGTTAATTATGCTAATTTACAATGTATAAATGGATGACTGTTTCAATGCTGGGTGTGCTAGATTTGCAGATACCCTCTTGTACCCTTTTCTGTACAGAGCTGCTAATAAATAGCTAATACTACCACTCTGTGTGTTATTGGCTTGCACATTGGGTAAATGCTCCCATAAGTTTTGGGACAACACATGGAGACAAGGTTATAGGAGTCACAGATCCAGTATAAACTTCCTGGTGACTCTTCACCAAAGCCAACTGATCTGTAAAGAACATACTTTTACAGTTATTTTATGCATACTTATAGAGCAAAGTATGTAATGGATAGACATTTATTTATCCATAACTTTAGGTTCCTGTGGTTCTTGATGTTAATTATTTATTTTTTTACTTATTTATTTTTCTGATGAGAAATCCAGTTATCTTCCTGAGGAAACAGTTTTTAATGCATATCCTGGAATAAACAGCACAGTCTGATGGTTATGAAAATGTGATAATCAGCTCTTCATACAAAGTAAAATGATATTATGTGGTCTTATAACAAATAATCAGTATTCAACTAATTACCCATTAATTTGAAATATATGGATGAGTGCATCTGTTATTCACAACCTAGTTACGTAAAGTGGTGTTACTGTATTAGTTGCTCAGTTCTGAGCTGGCCCGTCGTGGGATAGCCTTAACTAACAACCATATTACCACCCCAGCTTCTCACTTACTCCACACACCCTCAGTGTGATAGGAAGACAAAATAGGAAAAACAAGAATGAGAAAGTTCACGGGTCAAGATAAAGAGAGGGCAATTTTTCAGCAATAACTGTTTTGCTGTTTTGGGCAAAAAAGTCTTGACCTGGGGAAAACTAACTTAATGTATTATCAGTAAAATAAAAAAAAGGGAAAAAAAGGGAAAAAAAAAAAAAAGGAAAAAGAATGTAATGACTAATTCAGGTAGTTGGAAACAAAAAGACAAACATTAAAAAAATACCTTTCCACTCCCTTTCCCAGGCTCAGCTTCAGTCCTTCACACCACACTCCTCTACCTCCATCCTATGGGCACAGAGGGACAGGGAATGGGGGCTTGTGTCAGCCCAGAACAAGTTCTCTACCACTTCTTCCACCTTACGTTTTCCATCTACTTCTGTGTGTATCCTCTCATGGGCTGCAGAGCAATCTCTGCTCCAGTGCCTCTTCTTACCTTGGTGTTTCTTCTTTTTTCTTCTCCCTTTTCTCAGCCCGTGTGGCATTTTTAACTCTTTCTTAACTATGTTTTCCCTGAAGCATGCACCACCACCTTAGCTGAGAGATTCAGCTGTGCCCTGCAGTGGGGTCTGTTGGAGCTGGCTGGCTGGAACCATCTGGCATGGGAGAGCCATTGGCCTCTCCTTACATGTCACCCTGTAGCCTTTGCTGCTAAAATTTTGCCACATAAACCCATGAACCACATATGATAGCGAATACTGTCTATGGTAGTGTGAAAAGAAGGTATATGTTTGCAAGTCCGAAACACTCAAAGTGCCAGCCTCTGTTCCATGCAGTCCCCTAAAAGCTCTGAAAGCATGATTCTCATTATATCTTCCTTTTTACCAGAAAAAAAAAAAAAAAAAAAAAAAAAAAAAAAAAAAAACAAAAAAAAAAAAAANAAAAACCAACAACCAAAAAACCACATAAAGTCATGACTTTTTTTTTATTTGCTCATATCTACTTTCTCACATATTGACAAGGGGTTACCTAACAAAAGAATTAAACATGACTTTGGGGTTTTTTGGGAACTGCTTGGTTTTTCATCTTATGTAAAAAAGAGGAAAGGGAAAGACATTCAAACATTGATTTATTAACGCTGTTGAAGGATAAGGACAGTGTAAAGATTGCAATTAATTCTTTGTTTTAATGAGTAAAATATAACTGCAATAGAATACTACAATTTCTTTTTCAGTTGTGCTTGCATCTTTCAGTCATTTCATGAAACAGAAATTCCCAGCAAGCAAAAGGCAGGCATTGAAACGTACATGTTGGTTTAAACAGTTATACTAGTTGTGTGTGCCTACATAGACTTAGTCTTTCAGTTATTTATTGTGTACAATAGAACCTTGACCAAGTTTCATAATTTTTCACTTTTGAAATTCACAGCAAAAGGGGAGAAGTAGAAAGGAGAAGTAAGCGGGAGAGAGGAAGGGGAATGGGAAAAACAAAGAAAGTAATATCTCAACTGCTTTTACAAGCTATTTGCAGTCCTCTGCAAGCACAGGGGCAATCTACATCTATCCAGAAATACGGATATCTATAGAATCATAGAATGGTTAAAGTTGGCAGGGACTTTAAAGATCAAGTTCCAACCCCCTACCATGGGCAGGGACACCTCCCACTAGTCCAGGTTGATGCTGGCTTCCTTTGCACAGAAGACTTTCTAGCTGATTGAACTGGTGATGAGAAACTCATGTTTACATAGTGCCCATAAAGGTTGTTCCCCCCCGCCTCCCGGCCCTTTTCTTTTATTTCAGTAAAAACTAGTTTTACTCTGGCCCCTGCGACAAAATGCTCATCTGCAGCTCGTAGGCATTAGGTGTGTTCCTGAGGGACATCCAACAACTTCACCTGAAAGAAATCCAACTATGTACTTCAACAGTTTCTCTGTTATGAACCAAATCAAAATGAGCGTGAACCATTGAGAAGTTAATCGAAAAGCACATTTCTGATCCCAGCTAAAAATTCAGTGCAAGTTCAGCCTGTTCTACTTGGTTATATTAAATAAAAGAAGGTGATTTACTTGCCAACATGCAAAATCATGTTAGTGACTTAAATATTACAAAAAAGGCAAACAGATAGACAAAAATGGTCTGTTTCATGACATTTAATCTAACTAAGGATTGTAACTATTTCTTTGCAAATTTTGTTTGTATTTCTAAGTGTATAAACAGTTATTCCTTGGTATTAACACTATTCATTGGTGTTAACACTGTGAACTTCTGAAGCCCATTCACATGTGCAATGATATATGGGATATAATGCAGAATTTCTCACCTAATTACTGTAATTATGAAGAAAAAAAAAGATAGAAGAGAATAATAACTCTTCTTTTTTTCCTTTTTTCCCCCCACTCTTTGTCTCTCTAGATTGCTAGTCTTCCATAAGATGACTCTTTTTAAATCTATGAAATGTAATTAGCACAACTGAGCTCTGATCTCTGGTCCCTGCTCCCATAGCATCAGCAAGAGCAGGCAAGAAAAAGACTTCTATAGTACTACTCCTACACTTAAAGTTATGGATGTATTTAAGTGCTTTCCTGATTTTGACCTAGATAAGTGTCTGGGAGAGAACTTACTACTTGAGCCATGTACGGTAGTTGTTAAGTGTCTTTAAATTCCACCTCATTGATCAGCATATTTCAAGTTGTCATATTATCTCACCACTTACTAATTGATATTCACTCTCCAGTGATGGAGAAAAAAAGCTTTAGATGCAGTTTTGTTTTTGCTGTTGCTGGTTTTTACCAATTTTATTAATATCTCCTCCATATTTTAGATAGTTACATTACAATAAATGTTGGTCAACCCAGACATTTGGCTGATAAACTCCTCCAGACACTGAATTTCTTAAAGTTTAATAAATTGTGTGTATATTTAAGATGGCCAGTGCTCAAATGTTTCACTAATAGAGTTGCATGCTTTACTGATCTTAACACTTGAATGGTATATTTCATTTGTGTTCATTTGCATAATTTGCTGATTAAACTACATGTTTAATCTGTTGACCTTTACTCTGTATTTATCCCACATTTACAGAGATGTAATCAATGTGCAGACTTTACTGAATGTAGCTGACATCTCAAAGTTTACTTACACCTTGGGAATTCCATTTAAAGCTATCAGCACATCGTGTCATTGATATTTGTTGGTTTTCCTTCTCTTCCTCCCTAAAACACACTGATTGGAAAATCAAACTAATCCTCACAGATAATAAGGAAACAATTTCTATACTTGCCACATACTAGATTTAGTCCTGGAGTGAAGGATGCAAAAACACTGAACCCAAAATTGCCAAGTAAGGTTGTAAAATCAGCAAAACCAGATCCAATGAGGAGTGAAAAGGCAAGCTTTTTTTTTAATCTGGGGAAGGTGAAAAGACAAAGCAAGATTAAAAAAAAAACAGGTGATCAGGAATTCTTAAGGGCAGCTTTTGAGCAGAGTGGCATCTGATCTGATGAATCTGGAGCAGGAAAATAAACCTGTTTTTACCATACCATGCATGCTTGATCCACTTCTGTGAGCACTGGCTCCTGAAATGCTTTCCCTAATGTTGATGATAAGACACCTTGGAGGGGACAGGAGCTGGATCAAGCATCCCTATAAATTTATTTGCTGAGAAAGAATGAAACAGAATTAAACTGCAAAGCAAGCTCTGGCACAAATCCCCACATCATCACCATGAGCAAGATTTCTCTCTCTTTCTCTCCCTGTCTCATTTTGGTCTCCATCTTGGGTCAAAATGCAAGATCAAGGAAGAAAATTTTGGCAAGACCTAAATCATAGAATCACAGAATCATCTGGGCTGGAAGGGACCTTCAAAGGTCATCTAGTCCGACCCTCCCAAAAGAAAAATCCAAATTACTCATTGTGGATCAGTCAGGGAGTGATGTTTTTTACCAAAAAACTATTTGATCCTCAACACACTGTAATTTTCCTATTGTTCATAAGTCTTCATTCTCAACATCAGTAAACCTAATGACATTTTTTTTTCTTCTATTTGATATTTATTACATGAGGAGTCACTTCTTGATACTGAAGGCTAGATTAATTCAGAGAGAAAATAGAGAGCATGTGGCAACTGTCTGGTATTTAAGAAGAGCAGTATGAATCACATTCTTGGTAGATCTGAGGACAAGAAATCATGTTCTACACATCTCAGAGCAGCTCTGGCTGCAGTAGCCACAGATCTTCAGGGATTTCATTAATTGTCTGAAGATTGGGTCATGGAGCTGGGTCCAAGACGACATTGTTGTGTTATCTTCATAATGTCATCTGCCAGCCTCCTGGACAGTGCTATCCTGACACAAATCGTATAATTAGTTCTGGTGTGGTAGTTCTGGGGAGCTGCCTGAAGCTGGAAAGCCACAGACTACCAGAAAATGTAAGAATGAACCTTTTGGCAGTTACAGTGAGCCTAATGACATTGTTGAGGAGATTTCTCTCTTTTGTCAGTCTGTTTGAATCATGGTCTATCACTGACACTGGTGAGAATTTGCTTTTACGTTCAAGTAGAGAAATTGCTAGCATAAAATACAAGTGTATGCCTCTTTCAGAAAATTTGCAGAAGAAAGCCACAGTAAAGGTTTCGATTTGTTCAGCTGGAGAATCCACTTTGGTTTTGCACATCTGTATTCTGTCTGATAATAATGTTGTATAGATGCCGGGGCTTTAGGCATGTTGAATGTATATGAGAAGCTCTGAGAGACTACAGGCAAGAAAGTAACAAGGGTGCCTTGTCCTTGGCCCTGCAAAACAAGAAAGCAAGATAAGAGAAAAACAAGTTTTGAGGAATTTGGACACAGCAAGCAGGATGTTGCAGGCAGTCAAGGACGATGTTGTGAGCTACCTCGGTGCCCAATGAACAGCGAGCATGGATGCGTGGAGGGTGCGTGGAAACTGGTGTTAACCAATTGTATTGTGCATGCTTTTCGCGGGGCGCGTGTACCGGGCTTAGCAAGGGAATATAAGCAGAGGCAGAGCTAGAAATAAACGGAGCTTGATTCCACATCATACTGGTGTGTTGTTCATCTCCCTTCACTCCTCGGGCCGCGGCATATAGAGAACACTATAAACCAGGAAACAGGTACTGTTAGCCCATCTGAATGAGGCAAGCTAGCCTGTTGAGAGCTTTTTGAGAGTTTAGCAAAAGTGAACATGAAGAGCTTTTAGAGGGCAGCATATACTGGATTGGAGAAACCCTCAAGGAATTCATATCATAGCTGAAGCAACATGACCAGGGGGAAAAAGAGGTTGCTGAAACAAATTCGGTCCCAGATGGGCAGCCTGAGGCTGACCCAGTCAGTAGCAATCTGGATACCCGAGGGCTGTTAGCACACATAAGAATGTAACAGAAGCTACTGGGTTTAAAGTTGAAGAAATAGAATCAGGAAGTGGCCAGGAATAAAAAAAATCTGGAAGTTGCTGAAATGGAGACCCAGAGGCAGCCAAAACTGATAAAAATGGAAAATGTGCTTGAACTATTATGGAGGCAAGGCAGTGAACAAGACCCCAGGAGCCTCTACAAGTTGCAATTGCCATCTTTGACAAACTGCATCCACCTTTAGAAGTTTTATATCTACGTAGTTTCTTTATGCCTAGTGAAAGTCTGTACAATTGGCATTAGGCAGCAAAAGACTGTAAAGTAGCTTTTTAACTGTCCAGACAGGAGGGACAAAGTCTATCTGTTTCCAGCACCCTATTCCCACATGAACTTTTTATATTATGATCTACATAGGGAAAGTTTTCTTTAGCAAGTTCAGTATCACTCTGCTATTGTACCACCAGTCATTATGGAACCTGAGGAAGCACAAGGGAATGAGCTTTAGAAAAATATCTATTAATTATATATTTTGATAGTATAGAAGGGAAGAACCAGTGGTCAACAATGCATTATTTATTTTTTTTTACCTTTTAGGTAGTTCTGTACTGTGACTAAAATGAAAGAAAACTTTAAGGAACTCATAAAAATTGAAGAAATAAATACAAAGCCTACCTTATAAGGATTTAGAAACTAGTTTTCAGAAACAGAAAACAGGAAAAAAATAGAAACTTCTCTACGCTTAAATAAAGAGAAGATAACTAAAACTAATCAGACCCAAGGTTAGCTTTCATCTCCAAAGTCTTATAATACCCAGCATTTGTGTGGATCAGCAAAGCGTCTGGAGCCATAATGCCCTATGTTAGTATGATCCTAAAAAAGTGAATATGAACCTCAGGTTGTCCAGCCAAATGCACAACAGAAACTACAGTAAATTATAAGTATACTTAAGGTGGACGAAGTCAGATATTTCTTATCAAAAGAGACATAATCCCAGGTGAAGCAGTAATAGTCAATGCTGTGAAAGAAATAGAAACACCAGCAAGATAGCAAGAAAGTAAAAAAAGACCCTCAAAGTAAGAAAACTAACAGTCAACTATGTGATGCAGTAAATTATAGTGATAACTGTGTGAATTTCATAAGCTACAGTGGCAGAAATACTCAGTGGAAACCTTAACTTTAAGGATATGGAGGAAAGAACTTTTGGGAAAATATTAGAAAGGAAAACAAGCCTCTCTAAAAGGATGATTTTCATCCTTTTAGGGAGAAAATAAGAAAAAGATTATGAGATAAGTGGCTGCACCTGATGCATCCCACTTCATAAAATTATTCTTACTAATCTATTTCATAATTTTTTCCAGGACAATCTGAAAGGAACTCCTCTTTGAAAACAGGAGTCTGTAGAGGGACACCCACATGAGGAAAGTTGGTTTGCCAGTGGAGATCCACGAGCTGCATGTTCTAAGTATTGAACTAAAGTACATCAACCCTTCTGTGGAATCTCTAGGGCTATAGCAAATATATGATTAGCTTGAGAACCATTTTTAGTGGTCTAATAGGCAGAGTGAAGTAAAGGACTATTGCAGACTGCAATATATTTCAGAAGCAGAAAAGGACTGTAGAGATTTGTTTATTTTTATTAAGGAAAAATTCTCTGGAGCTGAGATGGATATACTTGATCTATTCTTAAGAGTAACCAAAGCAGGGAAATGTTGACACCTCTGGTTCCCTATTCTATATTTATGTATGTCTCTCATACAACATTCACACTGATATTGTCTGTATGTGAATTGTAAAAACACACAGCAAACTGTACATACATATTCCATTTTGAGATGCAGTAATCCTTAAAAAGCAAGCCTGGGATCCTTGATGTAGTGCACAGCATTGCAAAAGAATAAAATTCCTAAACATAAAAGCAAATTTTCTCCATAGAGGAAACACTGTTAATATACTCTGGATATGTTAAATAAATTTAGATGTCTTGTAAATTCTGTGCTTAAGAAAGACCAGAAAGTCTTCTGGTACCCTGATTTGCCTACAAAATGCACAGCAAAGTGCAGAACCCTAGACAGCCTGCTTGAATGCAGATGCCTCCAAACAGATTTATGACAAAGTGACACTCTGTTGCCATTGTATTTTCATTGTGACTAAGAAAATTTGCTCAATTTACGTAAAACCTCAGGTGTAGTATTCCATATAGTGAAAAAATAAATCCCAGGTTTTAGGTTTAGGTTTTTCAGTTTGGGTCTTCAAACAGAGTATCAAAATACTGTAATCAGTTTAATTAACATAGAACACAGTGTGACTACCATTTTTATTGAAAATCAAGAATCCAACTGCACCATCAAAGTATGCAGCTGGGTCCGTAAAATATCTAATTGGAACATGAGACTACCAACTGCAATGTATAGGCTACAGTTGTACATTTTGAGGCACTAAAATCCGCAGCTGAATCAATAAAATATTGTTTATCGGGAGGGGGTATGAAAAAAAAGAAACAACAATACCAATGAAAATGTGTGAACAAAGGTGTTAAGCGTGAACAGTAAAGAAGGTCAGGCATTATGTAAACACTGTAAATACTGTAGTGTTGAGCAACAAAAACATGAAAGCAAAACTAACAAAATTTGCAAATTAGCATTACAGAACACTATGCCAAACAAATAAATAGCCTATCAGGAATTTACATTTGAATGTAATTTCTTTGCTGAATGTGTGGCTGCAAAGATGCTTTTTGGCTATTGCTAACAAAAATCGTAAAGAGGAGATAAAGAAAAGGATGACTCCTTTTCATACAATGTTCAGTGATGCCATGTTTTGTTTCCATGGTGTAGCTCACCTTGTCTTGGCAGCTCATGAGGACAGTCATTATTTAATAAAATAATAACTGGAAGTGACAACTATTTTTGAGTTATCTTCCTACTAGACACTGCTGTTGACTGTCATAAGCACATTGTCTCTATTCACAATTTCACAAACCAGGATCTGAGGCTAGACTTGAAATTGATGTAAGTCATATGTAAGTCAGTCCAGCTCCACTGAATTAATGATTTACATTAGCAAATGGTTTATGTCAACTGTGGGCTTGATCTTCAGAGTTCAAGTCTGAGACATTTCTATGAAGTTTCACTTCCTGCATCAATTTGCATCAGATAAGGGGCAGACGTGCCAGAGCGCACTGCTGTGCAGTGATGTAAAGCAGTTATAAACCCAGCTACACCTGCCAGGTTTATGGCTACTTTGGCATGCTTGGAAGAGTGCAAAGCAAGGGTAGTGTATCCATGAATATAGACTCATGCCTTCTGCAGCTATGTAATTTTGATTTAAAGCTGATTACCCATTCAAACCTTCATATTGGCTATGTATGTATAGTATGATTTCCTTCTGTCCCTCACAAATCGTTTTTTTTTTCTGAATATGAGTAATGACTATAGAGATTTATTTAGATTATAGATGTAATTATATAGGCTTTACAGACTATACTTGTGTAGGAATAAGTCTAGAAATAACTCCATTAAAAGAGTAATGCCATTAAAGTCAATGGATTAAAGTAATGACATAATAATAGTGTTACAGAACAGGTACATAAACATCAGGGGGGAAATAAAAACATCTGGCCACAAAGCAAGAACTACATAGACTAAAAAGATAGATACTGAATATTTTGGAAATAGATTTACTGTAAATTGGTTGCATCTATATGGTGGACCAGAATCTATGTTTTAAAATGCTTCTTAGAGTCTGTGTTTTAAAATGCTTCTTAGATCTATGTGACTACAAAATATAACCTATATAAGCTTTAGATTCATTGCATCAGCAAATTTCTGTCAGCTTGCTCTTTCTTAAAAAATTAACAGCTTTTTTCTGGGCATTCTTGTAATCCACAACTTCTGTATACTGCTACACAATTTCTGATTTATTCATATTTTAACTTTAAAGAATCTGAAATAATTTACAAATGTTTATTTAAATGTTTATTTATCATCAAGAAATAGTGAAGCATTATTATATCACATTTTTAGAGTGAAACTTGCTGAAAAAAAAATTAAATGATATTGCTCTTCTTGTTTTTGTTGCTAATATTATTATTATTGTTTAGCAATTTATGTTAAAACTTGGCATGTTTGGGAATCTATTTCAGGAATCTACTTTATGATGAGAGAAATCATGCCTTAAAAGTTCTTCCTCTTGCTAGCGATTAGGGAATTAGACTAACTCAGATGAGGCCATATCCATTATAAAGATCCAAGGTTAGCTGAGGTTAGTGCCACTCAGAGTCTTAAAAAGAAGGTACTTTCTGCCCTTTGGTGTTTCATTGGGATAGCCATTAAAAGTTTTCCTACAACCAAGTTCCTATGCCTGAAAATTTTGTTCAGTCTTCCGCTGTCCTTTAGTATCTATTTTTCGTCCACACTCTTGGCTCATCAGAACCAGAATTTCTGTGGAAAACAAGCTGAAATTTCTACCCCCTCAGTGGTTGTAATTACATCTAGGTGTGATATACAGTGTCGTTTCAGAGAATTTTGCCTCCACTTCCAAGTACCCTGGAAGAAATTATCTTAGCTCACTCAGCCAAGGCATTCCTGGCTCTGTTGTCAGTCCTCACCCTCCCGCTTCGAAGTTCCATTTGGATAGATCTTTCACTAACTGCAGCTCCTAGAGGCATCATCCAGTGAGTTGGTGCTACATTAACATCCTGCAATACCTCATATTCATTGAATTTTGCAAGTGCTTGAACCTATCTGTAAAGTACGTCAGTTATTAGTGTGAGCTTTAGTCTTGTGGTTCTTCACACTATGAAAGTTACCTGCTATTTGCATTTTGTATTTATTAAATTTTATAGTTGAATTTTAAGGACAAGACAGTTCCCAGTACAGTGCCTGTTTAAATGAAGAATGTTATAAATTCTGTTTCACAAGCCTCTATTCTTTTTATTTCTCGGCTGATATGACAGCACTTCTCAATAGTCACAATATCTATTCATACTACCAGACTTTGCTGGCTATCAAGCTGGCAAAATGTTTCCTTACCACCTGTTTCCATTGCTATTCCTGTTCTGTATCTCATTTAGTATGCTTTGCTACTTACCTATTTTTCCATTGTCTCACTCTTCTTATCTTTTCATCTTATTGTATATGTCTTATATCAGATCTTTTTGCTCACTTAATTTTTGCCTTTCTCTAGTAGTTCATGGATTCCTGACGATCCTCCTGCTGTTGGTCCCTGGAACTCTTTTTTTAATTATCCTCTACTTTCACTCTTCATCTTCAGGAGGTTTTAACACTACCCTTTCATCTCTTCTCCCATTTGCCTCACTATTCTTTCTGAATACAAGAAAATTCCCCTTGACTCCACTTCTGTCCTAACCTATCAGACATTCACAGATACATGTCTCACCAAGTGGTCCTTGTAAAAAAAAAAAAAAAAAAAAAAAAGAAAGAAAAAAAAGTTACATGTAATGATATATTTTAAAACACTCTGGAGTTGTGCCCCAAATTATGATAAATAATGTGGTTGCAAACCGGAAGTTGTGTTACACTTAAAAAAACCCCCCACAAACAGACCAAAACCACAACAAAATCATCTTTCATGATGACTATCTAAAGGGTATAAAAAATCTCAAGATGTAGGTGTATCACATTAAAAAATTAAAACCTGAAAACTCACATAATGAATTACTTTGTTAATAAAGGTCCTTAGGTGCCCCAAATACTCACCTCTGAGCATACCAACTGCCTGACTCTAAGCATACTTGAGGCATATCAGCATTTATGAATTAAATGTTCCCATCTACTTGATAAAGTGCTGCAGATATGCTAGAAGCCAAAGAACTAATTATTCCATGGAAAATACAGCTGCTTAAACAGGAAGATTTGAGCGGCTGCTCCACGATGTCCTTTCAGATTGAGATCAGAGCCTCTACTTGAAAAGTTGGATGGACAAAAAAGATGTAAAAGGTCTTCTTCAAAGAAGAAAATTTTCCACCACAAAGGGTTTTCCCCTATGTCAAGAGATACCAACCTTGGTAGTATTATCACAGCCAAGATCTATGCCAGCTTTTAGTTAACAAGAAAAGGGCAGTGTACCTGTCTACAGGTGAAGGCTAGGGATTGTGAACTGGGGACTTCAGTCATAACCTTCTATTAAAAATTTCCTATTGCCTAGCTTACAAGAAATACTCAGCATTTCCTGATGGCTTCTGTGAGCCAGTTCTTTGCAGACATGATACAGAAAATTGAAAACTTTAATTCTCTAAAGAAGTACGATGTACAAAGCTGAGGCACTGCAACAGCTTTAATATTTGAGGAAAAGAGAGAGGAGAACCTAGCTTTCAGTCCTGATTTAAAGATTTGCAGATTAAGGGAAATAGAAAGAAAAAGATATTTTACTTTTCATCAGAAGAAAGCCTACTTGGTAAAAATCAAATATATATATCTAAAAAATCTAATCCAAGCTTATTAGTAAGTGAGGAAATTAAATTAATGGAGAACTAAGAAAAGCCTAATTGCTATGTATTTCTAAAATCTCTCCCTAAGAAGTAGTAAATAGTAAAGAATAACAAGACTGTCGATACTAACAGGATATCTGTACAATTTCTGATGAATTTGCTAAGGGGACATTAAAATATGTATATACATCAATACGAGAGTGAATAAAACTAGGCACAGGCCCTCGTCCAGTCATTACTGAATGAAGTGGCAGCGGGACAAAAGGTCCTAGTGGTTTCAGTCTTTAAAGGCCACGTGTGTCAATTGCCTGCAGAGCCACCAGATCTTTCTGCTATATTCCACACGCTTGCACTGTTTCCCTACCTTAGCTCTGTAATATTTACTGAGCTATCACATATCTTTACTGCATCAATAGATTACTTCTCAGTGCATTCATTCTTTTCTGTAAGAAAGTAAGTACATAGATCACATCACACTGTAGCAGGAAACTAAGTGGTATACACAACAATATTCAAATAGTTGATGTTCCATAAAAAGCATGTCTTAAGCAAAGAAAGCACTGTGAATAAGTGACTGTCCAGATATGTGGTAAAGTGATTTCACACATTTTGTAAGCCCAGTTCCTGTTGTCTGTCAGCACTCAGCATACAACACCAAGCAATAAAGCTTATCTGATAAAGAGGGAGCAATATGAAGTGTTATTGTTGCTGCTGTTATTATTGTCATTCTTTGGTGGAAAACTGAATGGAGTTGGTATGTGAAGGAGGTCGTCTGAATCAAAAATATTGCCTCTGTATTAGGAAGGTAGATGCTAGCAGCATCTTGGAGTTTAAAGCAGGGACTAGTGAAGGACAAGATTAGCATGTTGTATAAAAGTTGAATATAATATATATAACACATAAAGGTGAAAAGAATACTACTAACAATTATTAGATGAATGGAGAAAAAGGCAGGAAAAACATAAGGAGGTGTTAGTTAACCTGTTAAGGGATCTGAATCGTTCCAAGTAAAAGAACGCCACCTGCATTAAATTGTGTTATATTTGTTTCTTTTTTATGTCATTCCATTAATCTTTATCAGTACCTATAGTGCTATATTTGCAATCTCTAAACACAAATTCTTGCTTAAAGATGGTTTACCCCACCAATTCATTGCTAAATCACCTCAGAATGACTGGCTCATTCCTGGTCACAACATGTAGGATAACTCAGTGTTTCTCCAAAATCACAAGTTTCTTTCATGGAAAACTGTTACAAACTCAGGCTCCAGACCAAACGTGTAACAGGCAAACAGAAAACACCGATGGCTTTTCAGGACAAGAGAATAAAATCCCATCCATTCTTTTCATTAACAGTATTATAGCCTAGCATGTGTAAGCATAAATACAGCTACTTTATTCATTTCTCAGAACATCCTATTCATATCTTAGAAGAGATATTATTTGGATAAAAACAAAATAAATAAATAATAAGAAGATAAGAATAAATAAATTATAAGAAGATACCTTTCTTCTATAAACAAATTTATCCAAAAGAGCAGCTACATAACTTCCTTAACGGTGTTTTTCTGAGTAATCTTCTTTTCCAATGATAAAAATTAAAATGGCTTTGCCATCTTCTTGCATAAGCATCAGACATTTCCTATTCAATGCCAAAGCTACCCAGGAGAATTTCAACAAGGATAGAAATCGCTTGCAGCAGGAAAGATGTAAATTTGAACATTAAACATATATTTTCCCCTCAAAAATATATTCTTTATATTTCTGTCCATAACTTCCATGAAATTCACATTCAAATTATTGCAGTTTAAAGGTAGTACTGTAAATAATTCTAATTTAAACTGATTGCAAAAATTAGCCCTGAAAATGGATCCCAGAGAGAAATGGAGCACACAATAGAACATCAGAAAAATATCCTTGACAACTAATTTCTCCTTAGTATCTTACGCTTCTTTCTTTCCTTCATTTTTAGCTTTCCTTTCAGTAAAGCTGAAGCTCTGAATTCAACAAGGTTTAACTTTCATATTGTGCTTACATGAATTGTCTTAACTAGGACAAGATCCTGAATCAGTTTTTAGTCTTTAATGCAATGCAGGAGAACACAGGTCTTAACTTTCATGATGATTTAATGTATTAGGGGGTGTAGTTTTTGGTTCGGTTTTGCATTGTTAAATGCATTGTTTCTTTTGCATTGTTAAATCTTTATTTGCTGTTTTTGACATCAAAATTATTTCTACAGAAGCTAATGGTTATGTCACAAATATTATATCAAGTAGTGAATAAATAAGATGACATCTGTTAGCTTTGGGGACCATCTGTTAAACTGGGGAATTATGGATTTGATGTTAAATTTAAATTATACTAATTGTAAACACAATAAGATGGTGTAATAGGTGATATAAGAGACTAGTAACTGTTTCATTTCAATTGTGAAATGCAGGAAGTGCAGCTGCAACCAAAGGAATTGCAACAAAAAAACATAAGGGAGAGGTTTTCTTTGTGAAGCACAGAAAAGTAACAAAACAAAAAAAACACAAACAAACAAACAAAAAGAAACAAAGAAATGGCATGTGAATAGTCATAGGTTTTGGATTATATACATATTTGTAGATCCTTATTTTAGAAGGCATTTAAGCACAAAATGGACTAGAAGTACTCACTTAAATGTCAGGTAAGTTACCAAAATCTGAGAGTGATTTCAAGAAATTGACACTTTATAGCACAAACCTTTCCCTCAGAGGCTCTGTTTCATTTGACTCTGGCACTTTCACTCTTACTCGGTGCTTTTGACACCAGATTTACATCATAAGTGAATTTTATCATAGGTAAACACAAGGGACAGGTTTATCGTAGAATCATAGAACGGTTAGAGTTGGAAGGAACCTTAAAGATCATTAAGTTCCAATCCCCCTGCCTTGGGCAGGAACACCTCCCACTAGATTGGGTTTCTCAAAGCCCCATCCAGCCTGGTCTTGAACACGTCCAGGGATGAGGCAGCCACAGCTTCTCTGGCCAGCGTGTTCCAAAGCCTTCACCACCCTCACACTAGAGAACTTTTTTCTGGTATTCAATCTGAATCTCCCTTCTTCCAATTTAAAGCCATTACCTCTTGTCCTGTTGCTAAATTTCTTGACAAAGAGTCCCTCTCCTGGTCTCCTGTAAGCCCTCTTCGGATATTGGAAGGCTGCTATAAGGTGTCTCTGGAGCCTTCTCTTCTCCAAGCTGAACAACCTCAGCTCTCTCAGCTTGTCCTTACAGGAGAGGTGCTTTATCCCTCTGATCATCTTCATGGCTTTAATGTGCAATGTAAATGTTGCAATCAAGAGTGTTGGGGCAGAATACTCAAAGAAAATACTGCTACAAAGTCAGGTTATGTGTGAATGTATGTATAAAATAATATGTGTGAATATGTTTTCATACATAAACTGTGTCCAAATTTGAAACACACCCATCCTGGATGTTTTGAGCAGATACAGATAAAAAGTACTTATAAATACAAAGTTTAATTCATGAAGCTGATTTTCTCCTCAACCTAAATTCACAGAAGTTTATCTGAATAGCAAAATGTGAATTGCCAAATAACCTCAATTCTGGTTAGTTATCTGCACTGTGTTTTAGTAGTCTTTCTCTCTCTGCTCCCTTGAAGAGCATCAGGTATGCTGGTTAAGTATTTTCACTGCTTTCACTTTAGCTTTGTAAGAAATTTAAGCTCCTATGTGTTTTTCACAATCCATGTTTTGCACAGTCTCTCTCTTTCCCACCTCATATATCCTCATGTATGTTCTCATATGATTTTCCTCCTATGTTTTTCATAATTGCCACTTCAGGCAATTAACTCAGTTAATTCCAGTTTTATTCTTTTCAATTGCATTCTTCTCTGTATCCTCCTGCATAGTAACTATACATTTAGGACTTTATGGCAGCTATTCTCACTTGTCTCTTTCGAAATTATTTCTTCTATGGAATCCACTGAACTCTGTTGACTCTGCCTTCCTGTTGAATTTAGCAATGCTAAAAAAGCAGGAAAGAGAGTTTTTGTGAGAAAAGCAGGGTTAAAATACCTAGTAAAACATCATCTCAGTCATTATCTTGAATTCCATTTCATCCACAGTTTCCTCATTCAGTCATTGTCAAATCCATTTGCAGATTCCTCAGAGCAGAATAACACTTTTCTCTCTCTTTTCAAGACATTTTAACATACTGAAAGTGCCCTGTAAATAATTATAAAAGATATCAGGAATACAATGATTTTCTATGCATTGATTAATATTGTAGTCAGAAGCTGGGGTAAGATAAGATTGAATCCATATCCCAGTTTACTGAGACCTAGATGGTGACTTTATTAATTTGTTCTATTGTCATTGAATCAGGGAACTGGATCTTGCATTTTTTTTTCTTTTTTTCTTTTTTTTTCTTTTTTCTTTTTTTTTTTTTTTTTTAAACTTGCCAGGTATTTTAATGGAAAACATTCATAATAAAAAGTAATTGAAAGGAAATAAACCTGAACAGTTCCAACTATTCTCTACTAATTAATTTCATTTTTGTTTAAATGAAACCAAATCAAACCAACATTTTTGTTTCAACAGATGAAAGTAATATTAAACAAACAACCAAACTTTATTGTATATTTTTATCTCTATTGAAAGCTTTCCAATAAATATTTGCATTTAGATTTAGTCTTGATACAGAACTATAAACAAAATTTATAAAAAAAAAGTAATGTTCTACCTTGTGTCACAGAAATTTTGGATTACGCTATCATCTACAAGCTTCCTCTTAATATCTTTGGTTTGGCATATCTTTCATTACTTTTTTATGTAATCTGTTATAGTTTATTAGAAATTATTGTTAAACAAACACTATATTTTACAGTTGCCTGAGATGATTCCCCAAGTAATTTTTAGAGAAATTTTACAGAAACTCGAACAACAGAGCAATATGAGATCCTCCTGTCTTTGTATTTGTTATGAATCATCTTGAAAATGTTAGGAAGGGACAGACTTGAACAATTCTATGTGTTCTAAGTCTTCAAAACATCTCATTTTAAAAACATCTTTCACATTGCAGCAACACCTCATTCTTAGAAGTTCCGGCAGATCCCAAACTTAACATGAAATATTGCCAGCTTATACAGAGTGACACCAGTCCACAAGGTTGTGGTGTGAATTAATCCATGCTTATAGATAATAATAATCTAACTAAAAAATATACTTTCTAACAGCTAGGGTAACTAGCTTCTAGAAGGTTTTTAACAACTTTTACAATTAATTAAATCATCCAGAGGCAAAAATAAAACAAAACAATTTCCAGCCATCAGTATCATATGAACCATGCTGAGAAGCCTCCAGGCTAGGATAAAATAACTTGACATAGATAAAAAAAAAGATAGAAACAAGTACTGCACTGAAGTATATAAGTATGAATGAGAAATAATTCTAAATCTCAGTTGCACCTTTTAAGTGAATACACATGACATGATAAATCACTCTTAGATTTTAGTTCCTAAACTGTACAAAAAGTGGGGATAAAACAGGACACAGCTTTTAAAGATATTATAGAATCATAGAATGTTTTGGGTTGGAAAGGACCTTAAAGGACCAGTTCAAACTCCTCTGACATGGGCTGGAACACCTATCATTCAGCCAGGTTTCTCAAAGCCCAATCTAGCCTGGTCTTGAACATGTCCCTGGGAAACCTGTTCCAGTGTCTCACAACTCTAATAGTGAAGACTTTCTCCCTTATATCTAATCTAAAGCTATTCTCTTTCAGTTTAAACCTGTACCCCTTGTTCTATCACTGCAATCCCTCATAAAGAATCTCTCCTGTATGCTCCCTTTAGGTTCTGGAAGGCCACAGTAAGGTTTTCCCAGACTCATCTCTTCTCCAGGCTAAACAACCCCAATCCTCTCAGCCTGCCTTCACAGGAGAGGTGCTTCAGCTCTCTGATAATCTGTGTGGCCCTTCTCTGCACTTGCTCCAACACATCTGTGTCCTTCTTATGTTGGATACTCCAGAGCTGGATTCAGTCTCCAGTTGGAGCCTCATAAGAGCAGAATACAAGGGTAGAATCACCTCCCTCAACCTGCTGGCCACACTTCTTTTGTCCAAGATGTCGTTGGCTTTCTGGGCTGCCAGCACACATTGCTGGCTCTTGTGGAGCTTCTCATTTACCAACAGCCTCAAATCCTTTTCCTCAGGGCTGCCCTCAATGCATTCTCTGTTCAGTCTGCATTTGTGCTTGGGATTGTCCCGACCCATGTGCAGGACCTTGCACTTGGCCTGGCTGAAGTTCATGAAGTTTATACAGGACCACCTCTCAAGCCTGTCCAGATCGCTCTGGATGACATACCTTCACTCTAACGCGTCAACAGCACCACAAAGCTTGGTGATGTTAACGAATTTCCTGAAGGTGCATTCAGTCCCGCTGACCATGTCATTGACAAAAAGGTTAAACAGTACCAGTCCCAATACAGACCCCAGAGGAATGTCACTCGTCACTGGTCTCCACTTGGACATCAAGGAGTCGACTGCAACTTTTTGAGTGCAGCCATCCAGGTAGTTCTGTATCCACCAAGTGGTCCATCCATCAAACCCATGTCTCTCCAATTTAGAGAGAAGGATGTCATGCGGGACAGTGACAAATGCTTTACACAAGTCCAGGTACATGATGTTAGTTGCTCTTCCCTTATCCACCAATGCTATAACCCTGTCATATAGGGCATGAAATTTCCCCTTAGTGAAGGAATGTTGGCTGTCACTGATCACCTCTACATTTTCCACATGCCTTAGCATAAATTGCAGGAGGATCTGCTCCATGCTCTTGCTGGGTGCAGAGGTGAGACTGACTGGCCTGCAGTTCCCCAGGTCTTCCTTTTTACCTTTTAAAAATGGGGGTTACGATTCTCCTCTTCCAGAAAGAAGGAACTTCACTGGACTGCCAGAACTTCTCAAATATGATGGACATTGGCTTAGCAAATTCATGCACCAGTTCCCTCAGGACCTGCAGATGTATCTCATCAAGTCTCATGGATTTGTGCACCTTCAAATTCCTCAGATGGTCTTCAACCTGATCTTCTCCTGCAGCAGACAGTTCTTCATTCTCCCAGTCCCTGACTTTTCTTTTTGTGACTTGGGCGGTGTGGCTAGAGCTCTTGCCAGTGACGACTGAGGCAAAAAAGTCATTCAGTACCTCAGCCTTCTCCATGTTCTAAGTAAGCAGGTCTGCTGTTTCCTTGTGGAGAGAGCCCACATTTTCCCTAGTCTTCCTCTTACCACTGATGTACCTATAGAAGGCTTTCTTGTTGCCCTCGACAGCCGTGGCCAGATTTAACTCTCTTTGGGATTTAGCTTTCCTAACCTGATCCCTAACTGCTCAATTTCTCAGTGTTCCTGCCAGGCTACCCGTCCTTGCTTTCACCCTCTGTAGGCTTCTTTTTTGTGTTTGAGTTTGTCCAAGAGCTCCTTGTTCATCCATACAGACCTTCTAGAGGATTTTCCTGACTTGGTTGGGATGCATCACTCCTGAGCTTGGAGGAGGCTATCCTTGAATATTAATCAGTTTTTCTGGGACTCCTCTTCCCTCCAGGGCTTTGTCCCATGGTACTCTACCAAGCGGATCCCTGAAGAGGCCACAGGCTGCTCTCCTGAAGCCCAGGGCAGTGAGCTTGTTGCACACCCTCCTCACTGCCCTAAGGGTCTTGAACTCTACCAGCTCATGGTCACTGTAGCCAAGGCAGTCCTTGAGCTTCACATTCCCCACCAGCTCCTCATTATAGGTGAGAACAAGACCCATCATAGCACCTCTTCTTGTTGGCTTCTCTATCACTTGGAAAAGGAAGTTACCATCAATGCGTTCCAGGAACCTCCTGAATTGCTTATGCCTTACTGTGTGGTACCTCCAACAGATATCAAGGTGATTGAATGTGGTNACAGACCTTCTAGAGGATTTTCCTGACTTGGTTGGGATGCATCACTCCTGAGCTTGGAGGAGGCTATCCTTGAATATTAATCAGTTTTTCTGGGACTCCTCTTCCCTCCAGGGCTTTGTCCCATGGTACTCTACCAAGCGGATCCCTGAAGAGGCCACAGGCTGCTCTCCTGAAGCCCAGGGCAGTGAGCTTGTTGCACACCCTCCTCACTGCCCTAAGGGTCTTGAACTCTACCAGCTCATGGTCACTGTAGCCAAGGCAGTCCTTGAGCTTCACATTCCCCACCAGCTCCTCATTATAGGTGAGAACAAGACCCATCATAGCACCTCTTCTTGTTGGCTTCTCTATCACTTGGAAAAGGAAGTTACCATCAATGCGTTCCAGGAACCTCCTGAATTGCTTATGCCTTACTGTGTGGTACCTCCAACAGATATCAAGGTGATTGAATGTGGTCTTACAAGTTTATTTTTGGTGGGACATTTTTTATGAGCTTATATTCGTATAGACTTTTTTGTTAAGTGATACTTTAAAGATCAAGCAGTTGTCATTAGCAAATGCATGCTTTATAGAGAAAATGAAGATTAAGAAGAGGGATAATAGCATGCTAATACAAAACCAGAAGAAATTTCTTATGATTCCTGCTGCATCACATTATTTTTCTTTCTTGACAGTGCTCACTGTCGTGAAGCATTGAACTCTTACATGCTTCTGTTGTCCAACCAATATTTTCCCATATGATAACTTCAATAACAACTGAGCTTCACTGAGTCTTCCACTATGAAATTTCCATTTCTATTACATTCCAGACCCATGGCCTAAATATAGGAAGATACTGTGGGCTTCCTATATATAATTCAGTCCTGAGCCACTGAAAAGGAGACTGCTATAAGCTCGAATGTAATTTGGTATTAAGTAAGGAAAATAGAAGAATGGTACTTTTTGACAGCCAAGATTATTTTTTTTTTATTTCAACTCTTCCATATAGTTAAAAATAGAAGCATGATTTCTCCTTTATAAAATATGAAAAGTAAATATCGTCTTAAATTCGAACTTCCCCAAAGAGAAGGAGGGACAGTTCACTCATTGTTTCATGAATGAGTTTCATTCAGATTGCTGTTAGTTCTTCATTGTAAAAAAGACTTCAAAATTCTTTCAGGCTTGGATTCAGCTTCCATCTGCTACAAGATATAACCTTTCCCTCAAAAGAGGTCTAGAAGATTTGTTTTGAATTTGAATAACCAAAAAGGATTAAGACCTTATTTAAGTGCAAACGATGAATATGTATACAAATGTGTGAGAAAGAGAGAGAACATTATCAAGAAGAAATTAAAAAAACACAACAAAACCCAACGATTAATGACATGCTTTCAGGAGAACTGTTTTACTAAATGGAAGTATACCAACATTGAATGGTGCACTTTGTAACTCTATGTATTGGCAGTTCTGCCTGAAATCTTTTTAAAAACCCTGCCTTTGTTATCACAGTACCAAATCAACAATATATGTCTCAAGGAAATTTCTACCAGAAATTGCAGGGGTGTAATCACCTACAGAAACATTAAAGTCAGTTAAGTGCCTTCCTAATAAAATAATTTAATAAAAAAATTTAATACCAGGTTGCACAATATGAATGGGTTTTAGCATCCACTCCGAAAGGATGATCTGTTTAAAAGTTACATAATGCATTTATTACAGTTTAATTTTTCTCAAACAGCATTTTGACAGTACTAAAAAATACAGGTCTATGCCGTAAAAGCAAGCAAGGTAGGAATACTCTCTCCTTGGCTCATTGTGAAGGTTTCATGATCATAAGAATTCCATTTTTGGGTAGTTGGCTAAATTAGGTCAGCATCTACAGAAAACCAGTTACTTTTCCCCCCACAAATACAAATGGTAAAAGATGAACAATGAGGTTGATGAATCACGAATGGATTCAGCAATCTTAATTTATTATGACTGAAAAGTGTCAATTAGAAATTTAGGCATAAAAAGAAGAAAGGGTCATTTTCATATTATGTTCAGCCATCACATTTGTGGTTTTTTAAAAACACTTGTAATAGTATTTGCAATAAGCACAAATTCCAAGGGCTCCCATTCTCATGCAATATTCTGTGATACAAGTGTATAAAAATGGTTTGAAATGGAAAATGTTCAATCTAATTTTTTTCCCCAGGGTTTCACGACTGTTTGATTAGAGAATGGCTGCATTCAAACATATTACCATTCTGTCAGCAGCACTCACAGACTTGTACTTTTACTGCATGATAAATGAAGTTTACACAGTTTATGTTGTTCGAGGACAGAGTCTAGTGATTCAGTGATGTGCGTGTGATTTATAAGCGTTGATTCGGTTAATCATTAAACACCACGTAGTCTTAAGGTTTCAAGAATTCTGTGCAAACATGGAAAGCAGATGGGCAAGATCCTTGGGTGGTGTAAATCAGTCTAGTACCAAAGAATCACAGAATATCAGGGATTGGAAGGGACCTTGAAAGATCATCTAGTCCAATCCCCCTGCCAGAGCAGGAATACCTAGATCAGGTCACATGGGACCCTCTCCAGGCAGCCTGTTCCAGTGTTCCATCACCCTCACTGTGAAGAAGCTTTTTTCTCATATTTAAGTGGAACTTCCTATGTTACAGCTTGCACCTGTTACTCCTTGTCCTATCATTGGCCGTCACTGAGAAGAGTCTGGCTCCATCCTCCTGACACTCACCTTTTGCATATTTATAAACATTATTGAGGTCACCCCTCAGTCTCCTCTTCTCCAAGCTAAAGAGACCCAGCTCCCTCAGCTTATCCTCCTGTGGGAGATGCTCCACTCCCTTAATCATCGTTATAGCTCTGCAGTGAACTCTCTCAAGCAGTTCCCCGTCCTTCTTGAACTGAGGGGCCCAGAACTGGGCACGCTATTCCAGATGCGGTCTCACCAGGGCAGAGCAGAAGGGGAGGAGCTCCCCTCTTGACCTACTAACCACCCCCTTCTACTACACTCCAGGATGCCATTGGCCTTCTTGGCCACAAGGGCACAGTGCTGGCTCATGGTCATCCTGCTGTCTACCAGGACCCCCAGGTCCCTTTCCGCTGCAAGTCTTTTGGTTTAGGAAAAAGTCCAGAGCAGACCCTCCAAGACTTGAAAAACGTAAATACAAAAATCTGCATATGGAAAAGGGAGAAAAAAGAAGGAAAGTCCTCATGCTTCTGGTCATGAGATAGACTTATCTACCATATATCACCCCTAGGTGGTCTGCAGCATTTTCCATGGTGTTAATCACAGGCAAAGGACTTCCCTAGACTAACACCACCTTTTTCCATAATTGTACAGTACTAACACCCAGCCTGCAGCTTCAGACTGTCAATCTGCCTATGAACTCTAGGGCACGTGCCCAGTGTTTCAGTGCCCTTAACTTTACGGAAATACACATTTATTGACCGAGGGAATAAAACCATGTAGTTTGCTCTATATGTATGTTTATCTTAATACGACATCTACCCTCAGGCAAATATTCAAAGTTTCCAAATATCATCCTCAGCTATATAAATATTTCTCACATAGAAAACTATCAGTGTTTTCAGGCAGTTAATGTCATAGATAAGTGTAATAGGTCACACTGACAGGAAACTTACCCAAGGAAGTCTTCTTCTTGAGTGCAAATATGATTGTTTATCAGTGAGCACATCCTATGAATGATCTACTACAAATAACATCTACAGAGTTTTTAATCCCTTTCCCACTAACCTGAATGATTAGAAGTTCTAAAAGAGTCATGAAAATAACCTAAAGAAATGTGCCGTAAGTGAGTGATGTCTTTGCTTTTTACTACATGACTAACATTCTTATTTCCAGACAAATTACTGGGGCTTTTTTTTTTGTTTGTTTTGTTGTTTATTTCTCTATATCAAGCAGAAAAGAAGAGTGGAAATTTCCTCTTCAGAAGACTTTTAAATGTAAATGAATCTAGAAAAAAATATTTGCATTCAAAAAGTATTTTCTTCCATACTTTTGTTTATTTTTAGTTGTGGAATAGTTTTTTACATATGGGTTTCTGAAATGTTTTATGATAAAACTATTAACTCACACTTTTTATCTTTCTTCTCTCAGGGTCTCAGCGAGTCTAAATGTGTCCACTTTGAGCATTGTAACTGTTCTGTATCAGTTTAGTCTGTACTATTTTCTGCTAAAGAAAAGTATTGAGCTGCTGAGCTTAAAGTTTACACCTTTCTCATGATGGGGTGATTATACATGACAAAGAAACTTCAGATGAATATAGATGCAAAAGAATAAATGCACATCTGAAAGGAAAGCAATCAAGATGTCAATATTGCCTTCATAGCCACAAAATTGTACTAAATGGAATAAAATTTTAGTTATCCGACAGGAGTCTCATATGAGAGTTTACTGTTCCCAGTCAGCTGGCTCATTCCCTTTCCCAAGAATCACTGTGTTCTTGTCTTTCCCAGAATTGCTGTGCTCTTGTCCTCCATGAACCCTTTTATATTTTCTATCCTCCTGTCACATTTTTTTCACTCATCTTCATAGACAATGCTATCTTTCTTTCCCTTACTCTTTTCTGCTCTTACTTTCATGTTCAGTTCTTGGTTTTCACAAATTTAGAATTAATACTGAAAATTCCAACAGAAATAATGGAAAGCTAATCTCTTTTTTTGTCCAGAATCAAGATTCTTTCCAGTCATTGCAACTGGTTTTTTTTTTTTTTTTTGTTTTTTTTTTTTCTGTATTCTTCCTCTGTTCTGGATATTTAGGAGCTGATCTAGGATACATTTAATTTACTTACTCTTTTGGTAAAATCAGTGGGGTTAACACTAAAACCAAAACAGTTTTACAACATTAAATAGCATTATGACCTTGTCGAACAGATACGTAAGTAAGCATGCATTTAAATAAATGTATTGCTGACTTAGGTCCATAGTTTTCAAATCAACAGATTGATTGGGCCATAAATAAGAAAAAAAAATTATATTGCTTAAGGAAGTATTTGTTCTCCTACTGGATAGATCAGCAACTTGTATTAACTTTAACATATTGCTTACTGTAATATGAAGAGGCAGTATGTGCAGAATACTTTATTTAAATGTATTGATCTGTTGACATATGGTTAAAAAAAAAAAAAAAGAATGAATGCCAGGAAATCTAATGAAAAAAAACTTAAATTATATTTAATTAAATTATATTTTAAAGTAGTTTTGCATATATTAACTGGCAATACTAAAACAAAATTCTTTACAAATATGTTAATGCTTGAGCTACTCATTTATCATTTAAGTCAGACAAGACTCATAAGGCTCATTCATATATTGTTGATGGAGGTGACAGAAAGGCAGACTTTCAAATGACCTTTTATCTCTCTAAATTACTGCAATGATCATTTCGAATGAACATGTGAAGAATTCTGTATGATTTTCAATGGCATGCAGTTCAAATAAGCGATCCTTTCACATCAAATGCAGACTACCAGATGCTTAAGATGCAACTGGGCTAGTCTGTCTCAGGCTTCTCTATCCATTGATTTGCCTGCCTGCTAAAATGAGACAGAAAATGGTTCTGCTGTAACTTTTATGTCCTCAAAAAGGTAAAGAAGTTGGATATTTAGCTCTTAATGGGTTCTGTAAAGAGTTGTGGGACATTGTGGTTGGTGTAATCATTACTGCAAAGAAATAAGGTGTCTTTTCTGCCTCATTCAATTAAACATTTTGTTGTGGAGCCTCAAACCTAGGATACATTGCCTTGTGGTGTCTGTTCACCTGAATCTTGTACCAGTCACTGTAGAGCAGAGAAATTTGATGATGCTCCTTTGTAAAGAACACACCTAGGGATTATCCCAGAAGCCATATGTATGCATGTGGACAGACATTTTAGTACTGACTGTATATTTAGAAGGCAGTAGCTAAATCATAGAATGATAGAATCATAGAATGGTTGGGTTGGAAAGGACCTTAAAGATCATCTAGCTCCAACCTCCCTGCCATGGACACCTCCCATTAGACCAGGTTGCTCAAAGCCCCATCGTGTTTCTAAATGTTTCTAAAATGCATGCTATTTTCAAATGCTATGACTAGACAGGAGTCAGGTTCTCATATATAGAAGTCTTGACTCCTGGTACATGTGACATTAGATTTGATGGTTGCAGCTACTCTTCATTTGCTTAAAAGAAACAGTTATAAAACAGTTGCTTTGATGAACCGGTCTATGAAACAGTTTAAAATCTCTTGGTATACAACAAAAAATCCACCACACCACGATACACTGAGCATGCAAACTATCATTGCTGGATCAAAGCAATAATTAGTGACCATAAGAAAAACAATTCTCTAGATAACTAAATAATTTCAAATCCAAGATTTAAAAAAAAAATCAAGCAGAATTTACAGCTGATTTTCAATGGGCCTTTTATCATGACTGCACCACTTTCACATATTTAATGTGCTATAGTCAAATTAAGTGACTCTTATTAAACAATAGAAGAAAGAGTTTTTGATAGGAGATGCAAAATGCCATTTCATTACTACTCTCTGGATTTTCCCTTGGCAGAATATGACAACTACAGGTATAAAGCAAGGAAGTGAGTAAGTACTGTCTGGTGTTTACATGTGTTCTGGCCAAATTCAGCTCTGCAGCTGTGATTGGAAGCCCTCATGAATCACTGCTTCAAGAAAACAGCAGAGAGAAAAAGATATACAACAAAAGGCATATCTTCTTACTGGAACTGTTCACTCCACCTAACTTCAGGAACCTCCATTTCTCCTCTTCTCCTGCACCCTCTTTCCTCCTTTACTTCCTGCACTGAACAGGCCCCATGTGTCTGTTCAACAGCACAGAGAACATAGAGGAGATTGTAAGAGTTGTGAATGGAAAAGCCAAAATGTCAAACGAAAGCTTAATTGCACATTTTAGTAAGCATTTTCTAACTAATATCAGTAGGTATACAGGACAGTTTTATTTTTTTTTTTTTTTTGTGCATAACTGAGATAAAAGATATAAATTAAATGAAGCTTAAATAAATAAATAAAAAAAGAGAGAGAGAAAGAATAATATGCCTAGTTTGACAACTGCAGCTTTAATACCATCAGTACAGAAAGGAGACCTAAAGAAGAGCTACAGAGAAATTATGATTAAGAACTTCTTAGCTATTTATCACCTTTCTTATTTAGTTTTGCCATATTTCTGGCTGTCTTGGTATGCATTTATGACTGATGTATGTAGCATATCAACCATTTTCACAGTGTTTTTATAAAATATTTCTAATGGCTTATAATGGAATATTTATTTTTTGATAAAAAGTATAAATCCTTCAACGCAACAAGAAGAATGGAAATGAGCAAAAACACTTGTTCAGAAAGATTTTAAATGATGCTGTTTGTTCATTTGAACATTTTTTTTCCTATTGCCATATCTACCCTTCTTCCAGGAGGACAAAATCAAGCAATTACACAGCAAAAAAAAAAAAAAATTGCCTCACAGTTCATATATTACCAGGGGAACAGGCAGGCAATAGTTTGCAAAATTGCTGAGTTCATGAAACAACAGCTGAAGTTCACAATTGCCATTCCTTGAACACATGATAAGCTGCACTATAATAAAGATTCTAAAAAAAGTTTGTTGCCAGTATATCGAACAAGGCACTCCAAACTAGAAACTTTTGGCCTTTCTCTGCTTCAACTACCCATTTGTAAGATGGCGTAATGCAGCCAAATATTTTGCAGGAATACTGTGAAAATGCATGTATTATTATCTGAGGCATACTTGGTTATCATACTGGCAGGTACTATAATTCTCCACAAGATAATTAATAATTCAGTGTTCAGGACAAGCTCTCAAATAACATGCAGAAAGTGTGATGATCAACAGAATGCAGCATAGCTTCTCACTGATATACATCCATTCATTCAGGAGGCAGGAGATGTCGGAAAATTATCTGAGGACATTTTTTGCATGTACACAATTTTAAGTTTCATAGGTGACTTTAAACTCTTAAAAATTATTTAGTAACTAACACAATAATAGCAGTGAGAGAAAGCTGAAGGACAGAGAAAAGAGATCTTACAAAGTGTATAGAATGAGCAGGAACAGATAAAAAATATAAGTTATGAGAAAATCTGTAATATAATGTGTGCTTAGCATTAAGTGAAACTACATTCAGTAGAAATAATCATGAACCCCACAGGTTTCCATAAATAATAGTAAAAGCAAAATAAAGTGGGGTCCAGAATTCAGCTTTTTAAAATACCAATTATGCAATATTTTAGGCAAGTCTGTGTGTCAGAATCTCCTCACCAGCCAAAAGTGATCAGTGATATCCCCTTTGGTACAGGTCTGTCTATTCATTATTTAATAAAATGGTGTGAGAGCAAAACCTTAAAAAGAAATATGTAGAACAGCCTGCGCCTGGTTACTTCGCTTATGAACGTATCAGGACAAAACCAAAGCAGTTAATTCTTTTCAGGACTGCAGTGGCAACAGAGTCAGATTGCACCTGGACACCCTGAGCTTGTAATTTTACAATATTTTTTTCTGTACAAGCTATTTGCCCCTGGTTTCTCAAGAATTTTAAGTTATTGTGCCAGCATGACACCAAATTTTTTAATACTTCACTGTTAAAGAGTTATGAAAACATTATTTAATACTGATGAATGTGTATGGTATCATTATACATATTCCCCATGGTATATTATCTGCGTTTTTAGATTCTGTTTGGAAGCACTCTGCCCTGTGGACAGATGTGACTATCAAACTCAATGCCTACAGCACATTTGCTGACCTTCAGCAAGCCCTGACTTTTTTATGTTGCAACATCATTTTGTTTTATTATTTTACCCGAAGAGAGCAGTCTGTGATCAGCAAAGAGAATGCTTTTATCTTAATCATTGATCCCATATTCATAAATATTCAGATTTTCAGTCTCCCAGGAACACTGTTCACTATTTCTTGGTATTGACAAGAAGGAATGAAATCTTTTCAACCAAAACTCAATATTCTAAAGCTGATAGTCCAGTTATATTAGTAGCGTGACCGGTTTTGTTTGTACTTGTTTAATTCTGTACAATTCTAATCTTGCAGTCTACAAAGCTTTCACATTAGGTGTAGCTCCATTTAATTCAGGAAGAATACTTACAAAGTGTCAGACATTGAATGTGCAAAATCTGGAGGGAAACCTTGTCCTTATTCTTACTACCAGATTCTAGTAGGCTTGTCCTGTGATTAAACATGTCAAGGACCAAGAAAAAAGTCAATATGCTAGAAAAAAAAAATCAGGCTGAAACCTGACACCAGTATAAAACTGGAATAGTGTCATTAAATTTAATGGTTTAAAACTGCTACTTAGAAACAATCTGTCCATAATGTCTAAGAAGGGAAGAGAGGAAATTAGAGCACTTTCAAAATCATCTCTGCAGAAGACATGAGCATGGAAACAGTCTTTATGATGCAGTGAATTCAGCAAATTATCTTAATTCCTTCAGGTCAGAGGCTTTCAATTTAGTGGGGCTATAGAATAAGATACGTATATTTTTTTGTAAACATTTGTGCGTTAGAATGACAATGCCTGAAACATAATGGTGACTATGACTTCAAAAATCTTTTGCAAAGATCAAATTGCACATTTTTACAATTTCTTCTTTCTTTGTATGTTTCACACATATGTTAAGAAGAAAACCAACCAAAATCTTAAACAGAACATACATATAATGTATGTAATAGAGAATTATATATATGCAATTTTATTATAATTTATTTATAATTTAACTTATGAGGACACTCCATTGTCAAGTTCTGGGGAAGAGAAAAAGAAGGATTTACATTCTGAAATTTGGGCGTTTCAGATTGTACAGTCACTTGAATATCAGGACACTGCCTGAAGAAAAAACATTATGCTCATCTCTATGCTGGTTTAAGATATTCACATAGCTATAAAATTTTAGACCAGGATAAACCAACAAAAGAGAGAAGGAAAAGACTTATCACGCTACAAATACTTTGAATCTTTCATATTATATTACTAAATGTTGTTATATGTGATTGGTATAGGTAATACTTTTCCTCCATTAAAAGTTGTGTAAGAGGATTATAAGGTTAAAATATTAAGGTTGTAAGTATCTTAAGTATCTGAAGTAAAGGATTTCTGCCCTCAAAATTTTATATTTGTCAGGAGCAAAGTAGAATATGTCAAGTAATTAATAATGCATATTGTTAATAAAAACAAAAATTTTGTTTGAGCCCTAAGAATAAGCCTTGGACAGAGTGGTCCAATAGTGGTCCGGTATTCATGATCTTAGTACCCTAAAATAAATAATTTTCTTTACATTAGGAAGATTATTTTGATCAGTAAGTGATAAAAAAAAAGTGATTTTTTTTGGCAGTGAATATAAAAAAAAGTCTAGGGAATAATTCTCCTAATGATATTCTTAATAGGCCAAAATATCTTAGGTGCATGTTGCATGATCTGCAAAGAAACCTCTGTTACCAGCATGAAGAAAAGAGTATTGAATTGCAGCCTCCCCCTCCTACCTCCCCCCAAGCAAAACATTACCTCTTCCATCAGATATAATTAGTAGTATTTTAAAATCACTTTAGTAATAATTAAAAACCAGTTGTTTTCTTTGCAAAAGATACCTCCTTTATAACACAATGCCCCTGTACCAGCCTATCATATTACATAAACAAATTTGAATGAGAAATCAGAAAAAATAATCCAATATAATTGAATCTACATATTCTTGAAGAAACAGGGAATAAATTTCAGTTTAATAGGCCTTTAATTTACTGTATTTCAGAAGCATTTGCTTGACTTCAAAAACTGAATTTCAACTTTTGTTGGTACTTTATTCCAAGACTAAATAAGCATAGTTATTAAAAATTTACTACTTATTTGCACCCATGTAATTCCATTAAAACTTTTTTATTTTCTTCAGTGGTTTTGGATTTTACCAGCACATGACAAGACTGTCCTCATAACTTCAATTAGAAAGAAATTATTGTGTTTTATTATGGATTGCTCGGCTCAAATGCATTGATGTAGCAACAGTTTTGCAAGTAATATTGATATTATTTACTCAGCTATGTCCACGTTGTTTCACCAATATTTTTACAATGGAATTGTACAAAATGCACAGAGGCATTTGGATATAGGACCACATATAAAGGACCACATAGTGACTGTGTATTTAAATATTTCCACTTTGTTCATTCTGCTGTCTCTGAAGCAATGACTTAGAAACTGGTTCTGACATTGCTATGACTATCTGGGAATTTGGAGAGGACCACATGGGAAAAAGAAGGTGATCTGTTAAGAGAGCAACTGAGGCAAATAATGCATAAATCTGTATGAGAGTAAACAAGAGCTCTCCCTCTAAATACTTTGCCACTATTAATTTTCCAAATTGGTAGTAGTGTGATGTTATCAGATTATCCAAGAACACTGATACTTCTGCAACTGTATGGGGACCAGTAGAAAGCTGAAAAGGTCTAATAGTTAGTCTCCTTCTGTACCTCATTTCCTCCCTTACCTATTTTCACCATGACTTTGGCATGGAAAATATAGCAGAAATAAAAAAAAACAAATAAAATAAAAAAAAAGGAACAAATATTCTTACAGGCGTAGTAGCCAAAAAGGAAAAACAAAGCAAAAGTCTTTTTATTCGTTATTCATCTAATGACTGTCACAATCCAAGAAAACAAATGCTTAATTCCTGAATAAGTTTTTTTTGTTGTTGTTTTGTTTTGTGTTTTTTTCTCGTGAAGAAAACAGCAACAGACTGATAATGTAATTAAAATTAGCAACACTAATGAAGTTGTTTCTGATTGCCTAATTTCTCACCAGCAGGGTTTACCAACTGTCCAGGTAATGAATATGGAGTTTACTCTAGATACGTCCTGTTCTATTTTCATTCATTGGACCTATTTTACAGCTTCCCCAGGAATTAGTAAGAGAACCCAAATAACTACAGGTATCTCAGCTTTCTCTAAATTATGTTAATATCCTTATCAGCTAAATTTGTTATACTGTTTGTGTTATTTGTTATACTGCTTATGTGCAAAACAAAATTTGAGTGCTAATTACTTTCTACAATAGAAAAATGTATAAATGTTCTTAAAATAGAAAAGTTTTCACTTAGGATAACTGATACATAAGATTTTAAAGTGAAAAATAAGGCACGTGGCATACTGCTTTACCTATCTAATCTTGTAATATATATATACAATCATTGGCATAATATATGAAAGATATAAACCATTATGAATTTTTTTATCCTCATAACATCTCTTGGATGGAATACACAGGGATGAAAGTAAAACCCCCATTTTATAGATGAAAAAAAAAATGAACACAAAATAGATTATCACTTACCAAAACTGACACAGCTGATGTGTGGTTACACTGGGAACTATAAAAGTCTTAATGGTATGGTCTTCTTTATGGATAAAAACTTCTGTAGATTGCTTTTCCTAATTCATAAATATGGCATATGAAAATAAATTATGATATTGCAAATAGAACTAAATAAACACAGCAAGAAAGGAAGCAAACATAAATGCTTGATTCGTGCATAGTGCAGATTTTATACAATTTCATTATCATATAAATAGCTCACATATATAATCTTTCGTGCGTTAATTCTGATAAATGTTACAGTAAAAATTAAGATTAATTGAGGTTGCTTTGAAAGATTTGCTAGGAGTTATATCTGCAGTACTTTTTAGCCTCGTTACATTATGTTCTTAAAAGTTTCAGTATTCTATTAGTGATTTACGATATCTGCTTACTCGTATTTTTATAGACTACTAAACTATGTAAAATTGCTTTTTTTCAGTCTTAACTTTTGATGCTTAGATTTCTTTGGGTTTTTTTGTTTTTTTTTTTTTTTTTTTAAAGTAGAGTCTTCAGAATATACAGAGATCTGCTAGAAGTGTTTTGGAAATTAATACATGATAGCTGAGAAGCATTAAATCTGCATAAACCTAGAAAGGTTCACAGCTAAAATGGATTACAAAAAGAAATTGAACGGAAAATTTATTGTCATTGAAGGACATTGAGTTTTCCCACAGTCACAGATGTATCTAGGGATATACTAGTTCTTCCTTTGGATCTTACACATACAGAAATACTGAATATGCTTCTGAGTAGGTAGAGATTAAAATAAGGCAGCTGAGAGTAGGAAAAAACTTTATCTGGCATATTTAATTACACATACAGGAAAACACTATGAGTCTGATTTTTCATTGTCTTACACCTGGTGCAGACATTTTTGTCTTTAAAAACCAAATGGAAAATGGATTTAAAATATAACTGCAGCAGAATGTCAGCATTTTATACTCCCTTTCCACAGATTTACAAAACTACCTGTTATATATGATAAACTATGAAAAGCACATTCCAGCATGAGAGCCTCTCATTTCACAGCTGTACCAAACATAGCCTTTCATTTCAGAACCCGTCAAAAGCTTTGTGCCACACTACTGCATCCTGAAAACCCTTGACACAGACTGTGGTTTTGAGTATCTCCCTTTTCATTAGTGTATTGTATCAGAATCTTGTATCTTACTGTAGTAAGTTCTGCATTTGCAAATTTTCTCAACAGGAATTAAATTAACTTAGATCTTCTCTCTCCTGCTTTCACTGTTTTTCCTCCTGCATACTGCCAATTTTCCTTTGAATGTCATCCATGCAGTTACGTTACAGTACTACAAGTAAACTAGATTTTCTTGTATGGCATTAACCACCCTGCTGCTTTGGCACTCTACCCAAAATAAATGGGCATAGTGGATCTGCAGTCAATAGTGCCAGGTTCAGTGGTGGTCAGCAATGCTTTTGGGTTTTTTTGTTTTGAAAACTTAATAGCGTATGAAAAATATTTATCCCATTTTCAGTGAATAAATGTGATGTCCCAAAGTTAGTGTCATCCTTTAAAATCACACAACAGCATATTAATGAATAGGGTTATTCTTTGTTGCTACTTTGCACTCTTTAGTATTCTATAATGCATATCATGCAAGGGTTCCTCTGGGATGAAACAGCAATAAATCTTTAATAAACTATGAACAACATTTCAGTCTGAGTGACAAACACCACTACAACAGTATTACTGGATAAATTATATTAAAAATAAACAAACAAGGAGACATTATTAAAAGTTTGCCTATTTTTCCAGAAATGTGCCTCATATTTGAGTTTGCTTGGAATTAAAGACCAGTAAATCTTTAATGAGGTATGAATGAATATACCAATCACTTGAGAGTTATTGACACATCAATATCCATAGAATAGTATCTTATTAAACTGTTGCAGTTCCTTCCTTGATAGGCATTATATATTCAGTATTAATAATGCATGAGCATTTTTAATTCATTTCTGTTGTTACACCCTGTCCCTACTCCTGCAGCAACATTATTAAAACTGATTTTATAAATATCATTTTCACAAGATACATATGTTAAGTGTGACTGGTACTGAAGAGTTGTAAATGTAGCTGAGTTTAAAATTCCTAATTTATTACTGATAAATAATACATGGCTTAACAAACAGAATAGCGTTATACTTAAACTGTTATTTCTAACAGATTGACCCAGAAGGAAGGAGACAGCTCTGTCTTTTACAAGTCTGACCTACATTTGTAAATTGCTAATTTGCAAAGATCAGAGAGCTATGCAGGTGTGAATGCTGATGTTTCCACATTGACATCTGGCTTCTGAGGGTTCTCCCTGCAGTACCATCCACATCTTTTTTACACTTCCACATGTCAAGTGCTGAAGACATGGTTCTTATCTGATTCAGAGTACAGCACCCCTCTAAAGACAGGGAAAGCACCATTCCCTTTGACTTCTGTCTTCACCTGACACAGTGCCACTTACAATTGTTTTCTACCAGACCAAAACACTGAAAGGTTTTGCAGTGATATTGCCCTGCCTGTCCTCCTGAGTCAGACGGACAAGCACATGAAGCAGCACTGGTTAGAAATGAGACAGTGTGAGAACTGCATTTAATAAATGGAGATTTAAACCACTTGAGAGAATTTAGGGTTCTGCAAAATAAGGGAAGAGCTGCCTTTGTATCCTTCACTGCTTGACTGCACCCATGTCCAAGTATTCTCTTCTCTAATCACTTGATTTCACTTCATGTATGTCAAATCACTTTACAGTTACTAATGAATTATTTCTTGTGAGATCTGTGTCTAACAAGTAAAAGGTATCATTTCCTGAAACCACTGATAAGGACACTGAAACTCCGTGACATGCTGTGATTAGCTTATATAATCCCTGGTAGTCTCTGGCACGGCTGGATCGCTTAAAAGATATTACTATGCTTTTTCTGAAAGACACCTTGTATTTCATGTTTCTATAGGTGATTTACTGCCTTTTTGCCAGTGTATTTTAAATAGAACATCGTTATTAAATGTGAACATGTTACCACTAATAGTGATTTTGATAATGGGGACATTCAGGTGTTCAGCTGGAGCCTTGTTAACAGTTGGTTCCCTATTGAGCTCCATATTTTGAACATATAACAGAAAGACTTTGTAAGGTTGGTAGCAGAAGATCAGATACAACAGAAAGGGTTGTGATCGGTGGCTGGAAGTCCAGCTGTAGGCTGGTCATCTGTGGTGTACCCTAGGGGTCCATACCAGGGTCAGCACTGCTTAACATCTTCATTAATGATGTGGATGATGGGACCAAACACACCCTCAGCAAGATTGCAGAGGATATAAAATTGGGAGGAGTGGTTGATACACCCGATGTATGCTGCCTTTCAGAGCAAACTCAACAGGCTAATGAAACGGTCTAACAAGAACCACACCCACATTCTCTCCGGGTGCTGGTGCAAGAAAACCTTCTCTCCGGGTGCTGGTGCCTCTGACCCCTGGTCCCAACCCAGCTGCTGGCACTCAGTTCCCTGTACACACACAAGCATGTACACACAGAACATAGAGTCCCTCACCCAGGAAAAGAGTCAGAAATGGAGTTTAATGAGGAGATAGGACATACTGTGCCAATCAGGCACAGGGAATATCCAGGTAAGCGTATTGACCAGCAACCTATTTACACTTGTCCAGCCTTTTCTAACCCCTCACCCATTTATTTTCCTACACTTGTTATTCTCCAAATCACCTAGTTCTCTCCCTTTCCTTGGTTCCTCCCTTAGCCAGCCCATCATGTTTTATGTAATTCTGAAATGCTTTCCCTCTACTTCTGTTAATGTCCCATATGCCTGAGGACAGTTACCCCCCTCTGAAAAGGTGCTCTGGAAAGTTGCTCCTGTTGATTTATCCTAATGGCTTTAATTCCTTGACACTGCAATTGAGGGTCTCTTGGGACAGCCCTGGGAAGGACCTGGTCATGGTATCACTTCCTCTGATCTCATAATTGGGGCTCCCTCCACCTGCTATTGTGACCCTGTGCTCTACCGGGTTTGTAGAGAAGGGCCTCTTATGCTCCACTGATGTGCCTGGAACTACCCAGGGCAGGGTAGTAATTGGAATCCTCCACCTGCCATTGTCCCTCTGGGCTTCTTTGTGAGTGTGTAGACAAGCTTTTTATCACATAACATAACACACACAAAAAATAATAGCAGATAAATCATATTCTAAAATAAATTTTTCTAAAAAGGGAGTAGACATATCAAAGATGTAGACATAAAATATCAAAGATACAGACATATTATAGACATCAGAGTAACTAATGAGTTCCAAGCGCTGAGTAGTTACTTTTGCATGTCTTTCAACATTTGGAAAAGTCATTTGAAATGGTCATGTGTAACATAAAACATCAGTATACTTTTAGAAGAAGTAAGTGGCTGCCTTTCACGTGTGATGCAATATTTAATAATTTATATTTCTACACCCTCTATAATGAAGAAGTGGACAATTGTATTAATCAAACTTCCCAACCCACATGTGACACTACAAGTTTCTGTAATGCATTGTTTTTACTGAAGCAAAGAGAAGAAAATCTAGAAAATAATAATGCAGAAAACTAAGGCAAGAATAGAATTCGTATACCCATCAACTTGGTAGACCCAAGAATATAAGATGGAGTCTGTTCTTTCATTAAGTACCAAATATAGAGAAGAAAATTGGACAAACACACTTTCTGGCAATAATGGAGAGAGAGAATGAACTTCACAATATTCACTCTTCAGAATAATGCTATTTTGCTTAAGTTGATTAATTTTTGGTTTGGACACAGAGTAAATATTATCACTATTTCAATAATAGACCATAAGAGTGTTTATAAAGAATTTAGTACAGCAAAACAGAGGAGAAACTTCTGTTATTGTGTTTGTTAGTGGCTACAGCCAACCTAGTCCTTAGGTAGAAAAGTGGGTTCATAATCCCTCAGTAGTATTATTGTTACTGTGTCAGAGTTTATGACTATCCACAACTGTGAGATTAACACCATGCCACAAAATCGGAATTTTCTGTGACTTTCCACCGCACAAAAACAAAGACACACCCCTCAAGCCAAGGAGACAAATGAAAACTGTAGCCTTCTAGTGAATGAAGTCAATAAACTGACTTATGAAATTCAATCCATGCACCAGCAGACGACTGGCTTTTGGTTTAGTAACTCACAGAAGAATACAGTAATATCTGAGTAGAGCAAAATTATTGAATATTAGTTTCCATTCCTATCTCCTGCAGATATCATATGTTATATAATAACTTTCATAAACTTTTCAACCGCAGTCTTAAGACTAGGATTTTTCACCCATCCTATTCTAAAATGTCACTATTCAAATAGCAAAATCTTTTCTGCTTTCCATCCCAAATGTACTCACAGCTAATATTGTTTGTTCTTAGTGTTCTCTCTCCCTGACTGGAGCATATTGACAGTTTCTTGTTTTTCTCTAGGTGATTCTGTAGATTGTTACTTGTATAACCTTGTTTTAACATCTTTTTCCTTATGCCTTATGACAGAAATTTATAGGAAGAATGCTTAATTTACAGCATGATCTGAATATAGCAAGGATAGAATTGTTTCAGTATCTTTAGGGTTCTGTTTTCATGGGTAGGACTGGCTATTAACAACTACCCATAGTTTTCTTGCAGCAGCAAATATTTCATTCTGCTTCATTTCTGCAACTTATTTATGTTCAGTCTTTTCAAGCGCCCGCTGGAAATCATTGGAAGAATTTCCATAACTACAAAGCAAAGAAGTGGTGCAAATAACTGTTGATTTTCCATATATTAATATCATTTCTCACTGTTCATTTTTTTATTTCAAAATTAATATATATAAAATTATTATTTACATGTGGTTTACCAATCAGATTGGTTGATTGTAGGTGAAGCCTGCTTTACATTAGTATTCTCACCGCCGTTACCAAAGAGCTACTGGTAGTTAAATAATGGATGCTGTATACCCTCAAATGTCCAGGCACTGAAAATACAGCAAATACAGCATGTATACAAATAGAAACAGAAGCAGAAAGAATAAAGTGTGTTTGATATTTCTGAAATTTTTCCTTTAAAGCATTTCCACGTCTTACGGATTGTATCATTACATTAACATTCTATCTGTCAATGGCTTTATTTATGGGACATAATATGTGATGAAATATAAGTGATATTGTTTACTTTAATCGTATCCTTCCCATGCACTGTCTGTGTAGCTCTTTGGTGCTGTACTTTCAAAAACAAGCTAACTTTTTCAAGAAGCCTTCAAACTTTACTTTAGTCACTTGAAATCTTACTAGATAAAAGAGGAGATTTGACACAGAAAGCAAGTACTTTGTACTAATTCTAACAGTGGAATGTCCTAAATATATGTATGCTTATACATGTAAACAAGCAGTTGTGCATTTCCCCACTTCTCTGTTTTTCTGTGTGTGCTTACTTGTATTACACTTCTTTGCAAAGAACTGTCAAAGAGCAGTTTCTGGTAAAACCACGGTAGAACAGCAATACCAAGAGTTCATATTGACTTGAGAACCTGTTTTACAAGGCTTTACAAACACATACACAGATATTAAAGATCCCTGGTAGAGGTCATTTGTTTAAAGCAATAAAAAGCAAAAAAAAAAATATGAATTGCAATAGTCACTATAAACAGTTAAATCTGGTCACAACTTAGTGATCTCATATCAACCTAATACTAAGTTACTTTGACACCAGCTGTCTTGAACATCCAATGCACCATTTTTCCCTTAGCACATTATGGACATCAGAAGAAAAAGTGGACATTGAAAAGGAGCATGAAACAGGAAGTATGGAATGGCTGCAGACAAATTTGGGAAAGATGTCTTGCCTTAAGGCAGTGTAAGCAGAAGGAAAATATCTAAATAGTCAGATAAGTGTTTTTACAAGGCTAGCATTACAAATGGATGGACGATATAACAAAGAAAAAATAAAAAGGGTCAGAATTGTGAAGGATGGTAAGAAGTATGAATTTTTGCTGTAAGACACAAAGAGCCAGTACAATTATTGAAAGGCAGAGAGGTGACAATAGACAGAGTGATAAGCAAGGACAATAATGCTAGCGGCTATGCTTTTTACAGGTTAGAGTATGGCCATAAGGGCGTCAGGGATGGCAGAACAGAAGATGTTGCAGTAGTTAAGACAAGAGTGAGGGCTCAAGGAGTCAGCAAAAAAGAAAAGGCCAGGCACTGGAAAAATTATACAAGAAAAGTGAATGGGTTAAGAAAGGTTTACAGTCTGTGTCTGTGGAGGAGGAACAAGCTGAGGATGAATCCCAGGTTATGAGTGACTGAGTGACAAGGAGGGGTATGATGTCAACATGGATGGGAAACGGGGAGGAAGAGTGGTTTGAAAGGCAAAGCAAACAGCTGCGTGTTGTCCCTGTATTAAGTCTAGCTTGCTGGCAAGACATCTAGGAATGGATGTCTGAAAGAGAGGTTGGGGTGGAGAGACAAAGAAAGGAAAAGAAGGTAAGGGAAAGGAAAGGAAAAGAAGGGGAACAGGAGGAAGAAAAAAGGTAAAGGAAAGGGGAAGGGAATTATGATTTTTGAGCTTAATCTTCTGCTAGTGTTTCTTTCATTGGGAACAAGAGCAACATATGTGATCATTAAACTATTTTTATTTCATGACAAAGCATGATTTAATTTCTATTGTAATATATGCAACATAAAAGCTTTAAATAAAGAAGATCATAAGAAGTTAAAGTCACCTAGATATCAAAACAATAAGTTGAGTCAATACTTTTGGATTAGAACTTAAATTGTTGATGATGTTATAGATGGATATAGAAAGCTCTTGACAGTGATTTTCAGTTAGTTCTTATGGTCTTCACATATTTCCTGTGTCATTGCACAGCTCAAAGGTCCCTTCTTTTCTTCTTCCAGTTTTCTATCTTTCTTTAACTTTTTTTTTTTCTTTTAGGACATTAAAAATGTATTATCTTGCCTGAGTATCAGTCCAACTGGGTTTACAATTAAATTGTTTTATATCAGAATACATTTTCCCCGTTATAAAAAATCTACAGTATAGAACAAATTATCACTAGAAATAATTTATCTGGCAATGTAACATCACATTAGCAATGAAAACCAGGTGACGATATAGTGTCTTACCAAGCCACCTGCTAGGTTTAAGTTCTAAGAGCTGGAGATACAAACTTATGGGTTTGACTGCATCCAGTAGGCTAATGTCTTTGACAGAAAAAGTATGGCATGTGCCCAAGGGGGAAAATAAGCAACCAAAACAACACAAAACAAAACAAAACAAACACACACACCACACACACACACACACCCACACACACCCCAAAACAAACAAACAAACAAACAGAAGCAAAACAACAACAACAAAAAAGAAACAACAAAAACAACAGAACAGAACAAAACACAAACAAATCAAAAACCCACAAAATCAAGACTGGAGTTATTCAGAGCCTCATTTTGCCAATATGCAAAAAATGGGTCACAGTGGGTGCAGGCTCATGACCAGAGATATACAGCAGAAGAAGCAAGCAGAGTTCATTTAGCTTGGATGAAAGAGATAGCAAGTATAAATCCATATGTCATTTAAAATCTGAACTAGTCAGTACAGATCCACAGTGTAGATGTCAAATGAGAGACAAGTTAAACCCTAGGAATATCTGTCTTCATTGGTTATTAAGGAAGTCTGAAGTTATGCACTACTTGGACTTTGCAGAAACTAAAATTCAGTAAGATGATTCCAGTAAGATGCACAGAACCTGAGCAAATATATATGTACTGAGATATTAATACAGAGATAATAGGTATGTTTGCAGGTGACCTTACCTAAGTTAAGGGAGTAAAAGTGACAAAGGCTGGTCCTCCTGAGTATCTGTGAGGAGTACACATTTAACAGGAAGGTGGATGGGAAATGAAAATTCCCCAATAGTCATTACATTAATGAATGAGGTGAGACTCAAGCTTAAGACCTTGCTACAAATCAGAGAAAGAGGATACTTTAACATACCCAGTTTTGCATGTTAGGTAAATGCCCCAGCTGGTAGGTTTGAAATATTCTCACAAAAAGGAGGAAGGGGAGATTTTTATCTCAGCTTAATACCATTTTGATGAAGAAGATGACTGGGGGCAAGGTGTACATAATGACACACACATCTAAAGAAAACAAGTGATAATATGCCTGTTGCTCACCTTGTGTAGTTCCTGACCCACCCTGGTTCAAAGCTGGCTTGGATCTGCTCTTCCTGATCATGGTGATGAGGGACCAAAAATGAAGCACAGGTTCTGTAGCTTTTGGCTTGCAGGCTGGGTCTCAGCTGGCTGAGCAGCAATGATATGAAGCAACATATCTTGAGACAGGCAAACAGGTCTTTGAGTGTTTTGTTAAGACCTTTCAAATGAAAAACAGATTGAAACTCAGGTCATGAAAATATCCCTGGACAAACCCAAAGCAGCTTTGAGGTCTCAGGGTTTTTCTCAGAGCCAGCTCCATCCCCAGCACTTACTCAGCATTATGTTCCATTCCATTATGTAATGACAGCATAGAACAAGTTTAAATTCATTATCCATTGGTTTAAGACAAATAAGGCAAAAAAAATTAGTGAACCAGACAATTTTATTGAGTTTATTGGTTGCAAGCACAATTGGCAGACAGCTTGCTGTACAATTGTATTTGGTAGCTCATAAGGGAGATAGGAGAGGAAGCATTAACTCATGCTTTGATCTTTTCCTTACCCTCCTCTGTCACCAGAAGCCTCCAATTGTGAAAGCCATTCCTGCTAGCTTTGATACTTTGAAGGATTATGTTCTTCTCGTCACTTCAAATCTGTCTTTGTCCTGGAAGGTTTGGCCGTTTAATCCTTGCTAGGACAAAGACTGCATATGTTTTGAGTAAACCATTTGACTCCAGGAAAGATCTTGGTCTTGGCTTTTTCTCCTACTGAAGAGGATCAGGCTCAGCTGGGTGAGTTCCAAGAGTTGTGGTACAACTGCCATGGTTGCCTGCAATTGATTATCTGTGGCCATTTCCTTTTGTTAGGTCCCTAGAAACACCAAGGGATTTAAAAGTCCCCTAAAAGAGATCAAAATAGAGCATGGATTTTAGGAGTCTTGGCATCATTACACCATACAACTGTTATCTTGCATGATATGTATTATTACGGGGGTTATACACTTTTCCTGGTTTACTAAGCTCCTTTACAGCTGGCTTGAATGCCCAGATAGTCTCATGGTGCATTTGGGATCCCTCTCACCACCCACATATTCAGAAGCCTGTAAATAGTCTATGGAGCAATAAGAGCTCTGACCTTATGGTTCCCTTTGGACAAGAACATAAAATAAATAACCCACTGCAACAGCAGGGTAAGTATTTATGAGTCCTATGCGGGAGTCATACTCAGCATAAAGAACAGTATTTCAGTGAAACACTTCAGATCACACATACGTTGTTTTATTTCCTTCTTAATCTTACAAATAAGCAAATCCTTTTTTTGTTATGTTCACACTGCATCACAGTTTGAAAAACATTGAGCTAACTTGGGGAAAGCTCAAGCTGCTCCTGAAACATGTATTTCGGTCTGAAGTTTGGAAATTCTCTTGCTTATATAATCAAATGTCTATCAGTCAAACCTCTCACAGCTTCACTTATCTTCTTCAAATATGTCTCCGCTTTTGCTTTCACTCTGCATGCAGCCTCTAGTAGTAGTCTACCAGCCACATTTGCAATATACATGTATTTCAAGTCTCTTTATTCCCAGCAGCTGTCATAGTTTTCTCTTTCTATTAGAATAATATTTGTCTTACTTTAGTGATTTGTTTTATTATATCCAGCTGGTGTACCTATACTTTTTTTATTTTCCTATGCCCTCACTTTGTTACTTTGCTGACTTCTCCCTAATATTTCCCTTTCACACTTACATCTTTCTTCTGTTAATACGTGCTTCCACCAGAATTTCTCTTCATTTTTGTTTCCTTGTATTTTCTCCTCTGGGATTTAACTTATTACTTTTGCCGAGTATTTACATCATGCTCACTAGTTCTTTCTTTAATGTGTTGTTTTTAATATTTATTTTGCCTTATCTTTTTCCTTTCATGATACATCCAATAAAGCCTCTCTCCTTCTCATATTGAAATGCATCTCACCACAGTAAATAGGAAGTTTATAGTGACAACATGGCAACTAGTAGCTTTACTGTTCTTTTCAACTAAAACAGCAATGAAGTTAAGGATTTCAGAGACAAAAGAGTAAACATTCCAGTGCATCTGGAACCTGAGGCCTTTGCAAGAGTGACCTTGTATGTCAATACATGGGGAAAAGTGACGGAATGCCTAAGTTCAGAGAAGAGAAGAGCTACCTCCATTAAACACTTGGAGGTTCTGCTCCTGATAGGAGATCCTCTGCAATCTCCTGTCATGTTGTTCCCATTCTTTTACAGCCCCAAAAGAATAGAGTCTATGTACTCCTTTAGGAACGGTGCAGCAGGCTCTGCAGATGTTGTTCTGACTGGAGAAAAGTGTTTTAAGCTTTCTCATGAATACGACAATTAAACTAGTCCCAGTAATTAACTACTAAAGATAAATTACTGGTGCATTTGTAGAAATAGGTATGGCTAAACCACATTTTAATCTATAGATTATAATATTTGTCTAACTTGTAGAAGAGAGGTGGGGTTATTGTCTTCTTTTCGTGGGTCCTTTGTGTCTACGGTCTTCATTACAAAACAGCACTTACCCCTTTGACCTTACATTCCTTGTTGTAGCTAAGGAATAATTCCCCATTTATGTATACAGAGGAAAGATCACATTATGTTCTCCTTTGCTATTCTCCTTTTTCTTTCATTAATTTACTCTTCACTCTCCTTCACTTTCGCTTTCTTCACCTTGTTTCTCTATTTTCAGAATGCCAATAGAAATCTTACTACTTGGAGAGGACTGTCAGACTGCTAATAGGTTCAGAACTCTGCATCAATCAGGCAAAATGTTCTACTTCTTCACAATGACTCAGGAGGTCACCACCACATTTCTAAAAATCACCAGTTCCAAGAAACTTTTAAATAATGAATTTTATTCTTTTGAGAAAAGGAACTATTAGGAGATTTTTAAAAGCTGAAAAAAATATGAGAGTTTATTTTGTACTGGAGTTTGCGATTGGGGTGCAGAGAAACCTGAGATTTGAGCTAGTTCTTCTACAACAACCAACAACTTCTTATTTACTACCAGTAGGAAACTGAATAGCTTGAACTATCTGCTGTCCCAAATCAATTGCATATTCCTCTTTCAAACACAATTTCATCTTCATTTTGTAGGTGTTAGAGGTAAAATATTCCTGAAAACAATCATAACACGTTTCACAACACAAGTTTGGCTAAATTGAACCTTAAGTCTCAAGTGTCTGCTTGCCACCTAAATTCAGAACTGTTAAACAGGGTATACTCATCTATATGCCCTGTATTGCCTCCTACTTAGGCTGCTGTACACTTTGACAGCTTGTCTCCAAACAGAGTGATTTAACTACCCAACTAGCCTTACTGCTGGTTCAAATCAAACCAAGGTAGTCCAATTTTGTTTTGTATTACAAGAGGACGAAATGGTGGAACAACAGCAACCTGCAGATACTGTACTTTGAATGTGAAGAGAAAGGCAATGCCAAGATTAACAGAATGTGGAACAGGATTCAGCAATCCATCACTACCTTCCTCTCAGCTGGAGGTGGGTTTGTTGAACAGATGTGTCGGGATTTCTGCAGAGAAAGGTAAAAGAACCTGGACAAACACAAAAGGAAAGCACGCTCCGCTGAAGGGTGTCTTGAGAGAAGGTGGGTTGAGAAGGACTCTGCTATGTCACTCAAACTATCCCCAGCCAATAAATCCCTGGGACATTACTTACTCATGTTTTTCTAGTTGGCAAAAGGTACAAAGTATCTGAGGGAAGTATCGCAACAGAAGGCATTTTATCCTTCTGTGTATCAAGTCCACCTACAAAGCAAAATGAAAAGTGCTCAGATTCCCATTATTTTAAGAAGTTTTTTTCTCTGATTTTGATGCATGCAACAGCCTTACACTGACTGTAGATTTTGTTTAGTCCCATGGATATAAGTAAGCCAACAAGGTTTTATGAACTGTGTCACCAGAAACTCAGAAATACACTATGAGTGTATACACTGCATATATGTATATGTATACACTGTATAGAACAAGTTTATAGAAACATCTCAAGGCTTCCTCTGTCAAGCTCAAGGACTGGGTTTTTTTGTTTGGTTTTTTTTTTTTTTTTTTTTAACTTGAAGGCAACATGCCTTCAGAACTACAGAACTTAACAAGAAGTAGCAAGTCAATGTTAACATGACAAGGCACTGCTAAAGAATTAAAAGACCAACTTCCAATGTATTGGACAAATTGGTATAGTAGGTTTCACATATTGATTACATATATTGCTATGTCTGGAGTCAAAGATTATTCAGGAAGTTGATTAGAAAATGTACCTTTCAGCCATATTGCTTTCAGCTTATCTAAACCTGACACTTCAAGCCATGGCTATGCATAATGAGGCAGAAAAGTATTTCTAGTGGATTTGATTAATTTGCTTCAGATAGATGAGTTTGACTGAAAAGTAAAATGTTGAAATATATACTATCTGGGCCACTGCTGCTTGCACTGTTCAAACACTTGATATGCCTTTCAGGGGCTTGGCATTTCTGGGCATCAAAGAAATATGAACATGCAAAACTTGGTGAAAAAATTTGAATAATTATTAGGAATGGAAATTGGGAAAGGGGAAATTTAATATCACTTCTGTATTTTCTTTCAGAAAATGAAAGGTACAAATAATAGCAAATGAAAGCCATCTCTTTTCCTGGAGTGGTAATAGCAGTCCCAGTGGGGCACATACTCAGGAACTTGAAAACTCTGAAAAAGCAGAGTTCAAGATCTGAGTATTACGATATTTCAGATTAGGCTATTCATTTCCTGTCTGAAAGTCAGTCTTTCTTTCTTCCTAGTTCCTTGGTATGGAGTGCTTTCCACACAGTATCCATCTGATTAACGATAGGATTTTTTCATCAATGTGAATAACCAAATTAATTGTGAAAGCAGGATCGTTGTTAACTTCTGGTAGTAGTGGGGTTGGATATATTACTATTTGCGTATCTCTAGAACTAATCCCATTATATATAAATTGGAATTTGATTTAAGCATCCAATTTATAAATACAAGACTTTAAACCAAGACTTTGGTTTAAATTTTCAAGCCACGATTAATAAATCTGCCTAGTAAATCAGTCTTTTTTAACAAATAAACCAGGTTTCATAAAATACATCTTAATACCCAAAGTATATGAAGTCCTGAGTTATAAATCACAGATAGGAGTTAAAATCAGTCATAGTGCTTATAAATCAGCAATGCTACTTTAAAAAGTGCCATGCTTTTGAAAAAGGTGTGAGACAAATATTCTTTATTTTATATATGTATATTTAATGTAGGTATTTAAAGTGAAAGCAATTATAAAGCCTCTTCTAAAATGATTATTTGAAAAACAGGACCTTAAAGAGATGATAGAGCAGAGGGGGAATTTTATTGGTATTCATAAATGTGCACCTTGCCATTTGTAACTGTCTTTGTACTCTCCCCTCTGCACAGGCTGCCTATCAGAGTTGTAGTATGCTGTCAAGATTGTTGCAGGTGTGATGCTTGTTTTTCTCCTGTTTGCTTTTTTCAAATATGCCCTTGCCAGTCTCAGTAACAAGAGATGGACTGCTTTAGTTTATTCATTCCCAGATGCTATTTCAGAGGTTAGGGATAAACCACAGTTTACAACCTCCAACTCTGAGTGGGTGGGGAAATGAGAGGAAGATATTAACAGTCTTAAAAATATTGAAAATAAGATTTATTTTTTCTTTTAAATATTTTTCAGGGAGTTTCTGCTTTTCTTGTGTTTAGTGGGAGCGTTTGTGAATGATCCCATATCCTTCAGTCAGCTACTCCAAGAATAAGTAAAATACTAACAGTCTTTCAGAGCTGACTTCAGTGTACATGGGAAAACAGTCAATTGTTTCCTTAAAGTTCTCTAACATATAGAATTGGTGTGATTAGGTTTTACATTTTGGGGGGATGGCTTTTTTTTGTGTATCTGTTTTTGGTTTCATTCGTTCATTTGTTTTTGAGGAAAAGATAGCTGTTTTTTCAGTTAGTAGGAGTTGAGTGTAGAAAGAAACATATAAAACTATAAACTATAATTACTTCAAGTCAAAATTGTGTGAGCTAAAGATAGTCATTAAAATGTTTTCATCACTATTCCTTATAGCGCTTTGTATCAGTTTTTAACTCTCAATTGTTATAAAACTCTTTCTATATATAGAAGCAGATATTTTCTTTTTCTCCCCCATCTAAACCAATAAAATCTCCTGCACAGCTCAAAATTGATGAATTTTTCACTTGAGACATGAGATGCAGGTTCTCGCCTTCATTCATTCTGCACTTCTCCCATGCTGGACCTGCACCCTGACCAGAAGGCTGCTAGAGGGGGTAACACAGAGAAATAAATGCCTTTCAGTTTCTCCTGCTTAACTTTGTATTAGTATTATATTAAAATATAATCACTGCAAGGTTTAAAATATATCCCCTGACAAAAGCAGATCTTTGGGACAGACACATATGGTCTGCTTTAGCTTTCTCTTTCTCTCTTTTCAATAAGAATTCTTAAGCATGATTTCTTCTTCTCTGTAACCAGTATTCTTAATCAAAAAGTTTAAATTAATAGAGAATTTCTGCCCAAAAAGTTTTGTCAAAAAAACCCCACATCCTATCAAGCTTTACCTTAATGCATATTCCCTCTCACAAGTTTATTTTACTTCTTTTCATATAACTAAAAATAAAAACTAGTAAAATGCTTCTAATTTCCAGTTTTAACTCTTCATTTTCATCTTTGGGGGTTTGGTTTTGTTTTTAATGACTGCGAGTGTCCTTACACAGTGAGGAGTCCTGATAGCCAGGTTTTCAGTTTACCTTGGTCAGTCATTCTCTTTTTTTTTCAGGCACATTTGTTGGTGTTACTATTTTTCCTGTAATTATTATCCAGAAGAACAGGTGCAAACCTGGTATTACTATAAACTTGGAACGAAATAAATGAAATTTAATAGTAAAAGCTTAACAATCATTTTTTGTCTATTTAGTGTGATAATATAGTTCTGCCACTTTTACCATGTTGGTGCAAAGATAAAAAAATATCTAAGATTTTAAGGTAGTTCATCTATCCAATAGAGACTTATACTGACAGAACAAGTATCTTTCCTGTTTCTCCATGATTGTGTTGCTAAGGAACATACAAAATACTGTAAATCTGTTCTTTATGTGTGTGTGTGTGACTGATTCGTGTCCATCTGGTTACTATGCTTATCTTTCATATGCCTCAGTTTCCCCTTTGTAAAATGCAAATTACAATGATGTATTGTAATGTTTTGTGATGTTGTCCTTTCTTTTTTTTTTTCCCTCCAGTCTTTATTTTATCCACCTTGGGGGTTTTTTAGTTGGTTTGGTTTTGGTTTTTTTTTTTTTTTTTTTTTTTTTTTTTTTTTTTTTTTTTGTGATCTGTTTTTGGCAATAATCCAAAATATGAGTAGATGTCTTTCACAGTTCCCATATATATTGGGTGCATTGGCTTATAAAGGGGATTCCTGGTCACAGTTGCCTCTCTAGTTTCCACAGGAGAGAAAATAAATAGCAATAAGCCTACACTGTTGCTTTCTTTTAAATTAATTTCATGTTATTGTGGTCAGAAATAAATTTCTGTATCAATACACCATATAACAAAAATAAATATTGTGAACTTGGGAAGATGGAGAGAGGAGCAAACACAAAGTAAATAAAAGGCCAGTTCACCACGTCAATACTTTGTAGGGTATGCTCACATTACAGCAGTGATGCTAAGGGACAGAAGCTGAAAAGTGAAGAAGCTGTTGGGAAGAACTTAACTTTGACACTCTAGATATTTTGGGAGGTTTACTTCAGGCTGAAAGTAGTCTCTCCAGCAGGCTGCACACTCATCAGCAGGTAGAGCCTGCTGGGTGCACTCCTGCTACTCAACTTACATCGTTCTTTCACCCAGGAGGAACAAGATTCATGTGTCCTGAGATCAACCCTCGGGTGTTAAGCAAGGCATGGTGTGTAGCGAAGGGAAGGGATTAACTTTCAAAAGCAAATATTTGGCCAAGTAAGTACCTCCAGGTCAAACTGAAACACAAGAGAGAAATAGGTCAGCAATGGGACACACATCCTGGGAACGATATAGAGGTACTGCCCTGGGAGTGTAGGCATGGGATCAGGAAAGCTAAGGCATAGCTAGAACTAATTTTGGCAAGGGATGTAAAGAATAATAAGAAGTACTTCGACAGGTACATTAATCAGAAGAGGAAGACAAAAGAAACTGTACATCCCCCCTCCCTGATAAATGAGATCAGATCTGGTGACAAGTGACAAGGAAAAGTTTAAAGTACTCAATAGCTTGGGGAAACAAAGTTCCACCTATTGTAGGAGATCAGGGTCTAGACCATCTGAGGAAACTGAACATACATAAACCTATGGGATCTGATGAGATGCATCCTAGGATCCTGAGGGAACTGGCTGATGCAGTTGTCAACCCACTCTCTGTTATATTTGAAAAGTCATAGCAGTCACAGAAACACAGAATATCAGGGATGGGAAAGGACCTTAAAAGATCATCGAGTCCAATCCCCCTGCTGGAGCAGGAACACCTAGATTAGGTCACACAGGAATGCATCTAGGCATGTTTTGAGTATTTCCAGAGAAGGAAACTCCACAACCTCTCTGGGCAACCCATTCCAGTGTTCCATCACCCTCAATGTGAAGAAGTTTTTTCTCATATTTAAGTGGAACCTCTTATGTTCCAGCTTGCACCCATTGCCCCTTGTCCTATCATTGCCTGTCACTGAGAAGAGCCTGGCTCCATCCTCCTGACACTCACCCTTCACATATTTATACACATTAATGGGGTCACCCCTCAGTCTCCTATTCTCCAAGCTAAAGAGACCCAGCTCCCTTAGCCTTTCCTCGTATGGGAGATGCTCCACTCCCTTAATCATCGTTGTGGCTCTGCCCTGGACTCTCTCAAGCAGTTCCCTGTCCTTCTTGAACTGAGGGGCTCAGAACTGGACACAATATTCCACATGCGGTCTCAGCAGGGCAGAGTAGAGAGGGAGGAGACCCTATCTCGACCTACTAACCACACCCCTTCTAATACACCCCAGGATGCCATTGGCCCTCTTGACCACAAGGGCACAGTGCTGGCTCATGATCAACCTGCTGTCTACCAGGACCCCCAGGTCCCTTTCCCCTACGCTGTTCTCCAACAAGTCAGTTCCCAACCTGGGGAAGTCAGGTGAAGTCCACAGTGACTGGGAGAAAAGGGAAATATTGCCCCCACTTTTTAAAAAGAGTAGAAAGGAGGACTACCTGTGGGAACCTCTCAGTCTCCCTGTGCCTGGGAAGATCAGGGAATAGATCCTCCTAGAAGCTATACTAAGGGACATGGAGGACAGGGAGGCGATTCAAGACAGCCAGCATGGCTTGGCTTCACCAAGGTCTTGCCAGACCAATCTAGTAGCCTTCTACGATGGAGTAACTACATCAGTGGACAAGGGAAGACCTACAGATGTCATCTATCTTGTCTTATGTAAGTCCTTCACCACAGTTTTCCAATTTTTTTTTTAGTCAAATGGTTCTGACTAATCTGTCAGGGAGAAACTGGCATTTCTATAGATGGCATGACTCTAGTTGGTTGTTTTTGTTTCTTGAGCAGCTTTAAGGCTCAAGCAGCATGTTTTATATTGTCCTCTTTTAAACATCATGTGGCCATTTTAGTTATATTTTGTCATTGAGGGTGGTAGTCAGTTAAAACTGCTCCTCCCTTTAGATGGTTAGTGAAGCAATATTCCTGTACTTCCTAAATCTCTACAAATATTCTATGGAGAAAAGTAGTTTTCTTTCTCATTCCAGAGTCTGGTGTTACCTAACTAGGTGCCTGATTTTAGGAATATATGGATGGTTGTCTCTTTCTTTTTAGTAATATAGGTGGTATTCACTTCAGAAAAATGGTTTAAACAGCAGCCTAAAACATTGTCACATGCCAGATGTTTAGGATAAAACAGCTTAGGACAAAGCAGTTTCCCTTTTCTCATTCTTTTAAGAACTGTTCATCTACCTTCATGGATGAAAATCTTATAGAAATTGCATGTTGAAAAACTGATTTCTGGACTGTTTACTCACTAATTTTAGATATACTGCACTCGTCTCCTGCATTCTTTTCTCAAGAGAGACAGAGTAAATGACAGCTTGTTGTGGATCTGGATACCATAATTTATTTAAAAAACAATGAGATTAAAGCTATTTGATTATCTCAGGCACTTACTGTCCCACAGCACTGCGTTCAGTTGGACCCAGTTTCTTTTCCCTGCTGGGAAGTCTTTGCTGGGCTTTGAAATTTGGGCAGGAAGTCACATCAGTTCATGCCATGCCTCTACTCACAGTTATCAGTCTTGGGCATCACTGGCCAGTGTCCCTCTCCGTGAGTCTCCCAGTTTTCATCTCCATGTGTCTCTGGGATCTCTGGGATTTTTCTTCCCTTCCAGAATTTCTCCTCCAGTCAGAGCAAAGCCAAGACACTCACCACTACCTTTCTGAGGTCATTTCTGTCTAAGACCATTTCTTCTTTTTGTGAACTTTTTTTTATAACATCACATCTTCTGTTTGGCATCCTAAGTGTCCAGTTTTCCCTAACTAAACTGTGTGCAGAAGGACAACATGTGATCAGCTTCCAAACTGGTGGATCTCTCTCATGTCTTTTTATTAACTGAAGGATTTGGGATGTGCTAGATCTGTTCAATTCACGTGTTACAAAAATTTACAACCAGCCGATACCAGTTCCATCTAACAAATAGCAGGTTTCTCTGGGGGAGTTCAAAAGTTCAGGTTTGAGTAATCACAGCCACATACATATATCCAGTTATCTACCTCCTGTTAGTGTTCACAGTTTAACGCCTATGACAGAAGTATACCACTGGATAGAAATCACTTTACCATCATTTCAGTGAATGATACAAGTAAATATCTTCTAACAATAGGAATAATTCAACTCTTAAGTGAATGAAGGAAAAGTTACTGAAGGTCAAATAGCTGATTCCACAAGTGGAATAAGACTATTCTCTGGGAAAAAAAAATGTACTGTGGCATAAAAATGATAACAGTCATAAGTCAGAAGATGAGCTTTGTGTAAATGTTTGAAATGCATGTATTTATGCTGTGAGAATAGCACAGAAGATAACACTTATGAATAAGATGGGAAAAGAGAGCTTCAAGGTGAACCAAAAAAGATCCTGCTGAAAATTTTAAGCCTCGGAAAGTTTTAAGAAAGAGGAAGAAAGAATGGATAAAATTTAATTATCATTGTGCTTTTATGTTTCTTGTGTCATTCTCATTCCACATTAGTCTTAAAACAGCTGAGACAATTCATGCTTGTTTCTGGAAGATTGATTGCTGTCAAGAACAGAAATTTGCCACGAGTAGCAAGAAAAAATAAATCCTTTACTTAATAACTGTACTTCTTTGTATCACAGAGTAATATCTACAAAATATTTCATTTGGTTTGAAAATGCACATGAACTACTTATATTTGATTTTTGAAAATATCTCCTTTTTAATATATGGTTTGTCAAGCATAGCTGCTTTTAATATATACCGTGAGAAAGAAGACAGACTTAAAATCAGCCAAGTATACTTGTATATGACTTTGGATTTAATACAGCTCTAAATTTTCAGCTACTGATTTATTCTTTTTCATAAAATCTCTCTGAATAACAGGTCACACATTGACTCAGACACTGCCAGTCTTCCTGAAATGTGCTGGAATTTTCCAAGGACTACTGGCTCGGTTACGAAAGCTTAGGTACAGAAAGGTGGTTTTACATCTGTTATTTCAAACCTCTCCTCCGTAAAGTATCCCACTAACTTCAGTGGGACACTTTTCCTTGCAAATTTCATGCCAATAGAATTCAGTGAAAGATGGAAAACTTGTCATAATTAGAATTTACCAAAGACCATTATGGTTTTATACAACATTAAATCCTGCTATATGATCACTGACAAAAGGTTCAGTTGTGTGTTTATGAATGTGTAAATTTATTATTCTAAAATGTAAAAGCTGCCTCAGAGAAATGATTGATTACAAAAGGACAAATCAAAACCCCAACCATGCTGGAAAACAATAATTAACCTCAATAAGAAAAGTCAAATCTAAGCAGATGGAGGAACATATGCTAAGACAAAGATGTAATTCACTGTGTGAAGAGAAGTTACTTAGACTTAGAATTTCAGATTCTCTTTTTGTTTGTCTTTTTTACCTTAAATTAATTGCAAAATGTTAAGTTACAAATATAAGCACAATTTTGCCAAGTATACTTTAGTAGTGAAACAATGCAATATGTCCAGTTAGATAAGGCCCCAGCTGCGATGAGCCCTATATGGTGCCTTAAGTGTATTGCTGAACTGAGGACAGCATAAAGTACAGAAAAGATCTTTGCTGTAGTAATTATGGTGAGCCTGTTTTACTTATCAACTTCCTGTTCATCAATATTTCACATATTCACCATAATTTTCAGCATTCCTTAGCTATAGAGTATTGGAAAAAAAAAAAAAAAAAAAAAAAGATTTTTGTCCAAACTTGATAAACTTTTCACCCATTGATTCAGTATTAGGCAAGCAAAAAGTGAGCAAAAAACACCAAAAAAGCAAAAAAAACCCAAACCAAAACCAAAAAACCCAAATACCACACCAATAAAAACCTTCAAAAAACAAACCAACAACAACAACAACAAAAAACCACAGACTTGTTTTCTGCTCATTTTGAACAATTTTTTCGCTAATTCTCTGTTGTTCTGGGGTCTGGAATGGTGAAGGTTCCAGAGTTTGATCCCCCTAAGATGAAAAGAAAGGGGATTTGTTAGGTTTTTTTGTCTGTTTTTCAGTCTGTATTTCCTAAACTACTGATTCTGTTGAAAGAGAAAGAGAAGACCAAAACAAATGGGCAATTAGTCAAAATTTCAACTGTATGTTGGCAAAGATTTTGGATATAGATTTTGCTGCTGGAAGGAGGGGATCATAAAACACTCTTCACTCTCATTATCAGTTGCAAAAGCTTAGAGGAGCAAGAAATACTGGATATGTTAATTCTTCTAATTTAATTAACACTACTGATTTCCATTACCATGCTCCTCACACTTAGCAGCTACACATTCATCTCTCACCTCCAAAGAGAAATGGATACCTTTAGGAAAGAGATTAAAAAGTCAAGAGTTGGAGCCCTGCAGCCCCTAGTTATGGGCCCATGCTGATTTCATTGAGCAATTAGAAAGTGTCTCTGTTATGTTTCACTGTGTACACATTTTTATGAAGTATATAAATCTTACTTCAAAAGATTCACAGTTAAATTGTTTGCGTGGAGTACTTCTCCAAAGCTATCTTCAGTCTTCTATTAAATAAGTATTGAAAATTCCTTTGCAAAGGGTCATAAAACCTTAGCATGATTCACTGTTATAAACAAAAGTACCAGAATGTGCAGTTCTGAAAATATTTGAAATCGAAGAAATTCAGTATTAATCAATAAAGGTAAGAGCTTTGTACAGGGGAGTTTGAAACATGTTTCTCCTATGTGAAACAACAGAACCAAGATCACTTCATATATCAGAGTAATTTAATCTTTGTGAACAAGTCAGATACACAAACTTCTCTCCTTTTCCTTCTTTAATCTTTGTGAATTGAAGCATAAAACCACTGTCGGACAGAATACTGGTTCCCTCTACCTGATATTTTATTTTATAGGACAAATGTGGAATTGAAAGAGCCTTCCTGGCCTAACAATTTCAGAGCTTTGTTATCACAGATAATTGTATCATACAATCCATTCATAAAATAACCCGTTTTAAGAATAATCAGGAGTTTGTTTCACACTGATACTGCTAGAAAGCTGTTTCAAATCTCTATTTCTCTATTTCTTAGGAATAGGTTTTGCTTTAATACTGGGACTGTGTTTAAATGCCTTCAAATAACAAGAAAAAGGTTAACTTGCTGTTGCTGAAGCAATTTATTCCATTTCCCATTTACGTCTGAGTTTTTTCCAGATTACTGTTTTTTATAAAAAACTGGATTTAATTAATTATTCTGTAGTTCATCTGGTTTTCTGCCATTCGATATAATCATTAAATCCATAGAATATTAAAAGAAAAATCACTGCCAGGCCAGAAATGGTACAATTCATGTATGCTGGAGATTAGGATGTTGTGTTTGCTTTAGGCACTTGCTAGTCTGTGAGTTTTGTTCTTACCTGGCATACTTCATGTATTTTACAAGAAAGTGATTAATCCGCATTGTTCCATGTTTGAGATTCTAAATGCAGAATGATACAATAGATGTAGTTCTTTATTCTTTCTTCTACATGAAAAATATAAACCACTAAATCAATTTTTGCACTGAATAGCCGTCTCAGTCAGAGTTTATATTCAGTCTTAGCTTAGTGCTGCCTAAGCCAAAATCCACTACATCTACCTAAATACAGTACTCTCTACCAAAACTCTCAGAAAACTGACGTTAAAAGGGACCCTTTCCAAAATAGTATCCTGTATTATACAGCTACAGACACAGCTATGCATTTGCATGGACATCTCTCATAAACACCATTTGCAATTTTCCAATGATATCAGCGGGAGATTTAGTCTTAAAGGACTGCAGAGTCAACTCTCCTAAGAGCGAAGCAACATGATCTTTATATCCTTAACAGAGTACTTGGAGTTCTACGACCTAAAATACCTAGACATTCTGTCAATCAGAGCATTATTTTTGTTGCATAAAAAGGTTTGAGGAATGCATTTTAGTTTGGTTTAAATTTAATTTCTTTCTCATTGTGTATTTAGAAGTTTTCCTGTAATGGAACTCAACTTCTCTTCTATGTTATCGCCTAAAAGTCAACAGGGACATACAAGTGTTTCAGAAAAAAAGCCAAGTCTGAAAACAATAGTATCACTGTGACTCTACTGAGAAGTCTGTAAAGAAAAATATATAAATATAATTCTTTTAATATTTTTCCAGTGCTTAATTGCCTTCATTTTGGAAAGTAGATATATATGTCCTCTCACTTGAAACTTTCTAACTACACCTTTTATGCAGTGATTCTTTTCCCACCTTTGTCAAGCAGATCAAAGAGCTCTCTGGCACTCAGTACTTTGTTTCTGCAAGGGTACTTAAACATTGTATTCAAGGCACCATTCATCCTTGTCTTCACTAAAACAAATAGACAACATTTTTTCAATTTTGCAATATATGACAATTTCTCCAGCTTGAATGACTTGGAAGGTTTTTTCTTTACCTGTTTGCTATACCCTCTCCAGTTTTTCAACCACCTTTAAGAACTCTGATATCACAAGTCAATGCAGGAATCTGATACTAATCTCACCTACTCTGTATGTTAAGTTAAAAGCTTTTTGTTACTTGCTAAGTTCTATTCTTAAAGAACAGGCTAACTTTTTGGCACAGCATTATCCTGTCAATTCATTATTAATTCCTTGGAAAATATCATCTTCAAGATGGCACTTTCCAAGATACTCCCCTGCTCACTATGTTGGGCTTTCAGTGATTCATAGAAGTTAAAGTCTAATTTGCAGCTTGGATCTTTCTGGAGCAAACTAGTGAGTTTACTCACTGCTCCAAAGCAAAACTTGGGCATGATTCTGGAAAGTTTGCTCTAGAAACCAGACCCAAAGGGTGGTAAAGATGAAACTGCTCTACAACCAGCTGCTTTGTCCTATATAGTGCTATAGCACTCATTAACTTCATGATTGCATGTACATATATATCTTCAGCTTCATGCACTAAAATTATTAGCCTGATAGTATGTGGTACAGCTCTTATGTTTATCTAAACTAAAAGAAACCTACACACAAATCAAAATAATTTTATCAATCACTATAGTGTGAGGACAAACCAAGTAGACAATGTCTAAACAGTTTAAGAATCACTAACTGGAGATGATATAGTTAATATCTGTCTTAAGACTGCTTGTTTTCTTATGTTTGCCACAGACAAAGATATTAAAAGGCAATTGCATTTCCCTGGAGAACTCCATTGGGAAGGAGTTAAGGAAGTTTCTCCACTTGAAATTACTTTTTTGAGTAGTGCTTTTCATTTATTCATTAATCCATACATTGTGTGCTACACTGATATTATATAGCATTAATTTTTAAAACAGAATGTCATGTCATACAGTCAAACATATGATAAATGTCTAATATTATTAGATATATTCTTTTAACTTTATCAACAAAATTTTTACCAGCATTGGGGAAAGAAATAAAGTTTGACAAGATCCATTTGCCATGAAAATGCATTAGCAGATAATTATATCCATGCACTTTATTCCTCAATTTAATATAATTAAATTTTTTTAATTGTTTTCCTTTGGATTGCTCTCAGACTAAATGTTACTTGTACCTGATCATGTTACTTTGTTTGTTAATTTGTTTTTAATTGGCATAATAAAAAGACCTCTTTGACTTCCTTGATATACTTAGATATGTAGACAAACTACATATCTAAGTCATGTCTACATATACTTAGATATGTAGACAAACTACTCCTTAAATCATCTTTTCTTGGTCTCTGACAGTAAGATTGTAATAAAAGTTTTTCTCCTTGGCCAAGGAAGTATGCTGTTTTGTCTGTACAAAGATTCATTTTAAATAACACACATTTTTCAGCTTGCATTTTTCTGTTGCCTGTTTTGGTTTTGGTTTTGTTTGGGGTTTTATTTTGTTGGTGGTGGTTTTAAATCCTTTCAAAATTTTTATTAATTCTACTAAATTTAACCTTCTGAAAAGCAAAGTAGATACATGTGAACAGATCATTCCTTGAAACTACCTTGTGTATTAAAGTCATGCCATGATCTCATTCCCTTACACACTAATGACTTTTATTCATTTCTCCATCCTCTCAGGCTTTGCTGAACAAGTTGTAATTTATAAACTGAACATTCCGATCACTCACATCACCTCTCCAGATTCCTGAAATACTACTTGTATCAAATTTCTTCTAATTAATAAGGAATTCCAGGTCTTCATGCAGGTTTTCCAGATTCCTATAACTTTGCCATAAGCAAGTGAAAAACTTCATTTTCTTGGGCAAATTGCTTCAATTTGCTCACAGCAGGGAGAATTTGCATCTGCCCCTCATATTTAACTTTAAATTAAATGTATTGAGTAGATTTTAATTCCATTTAGGATCAAATTTGCTATTTTAACTTGATGATATCTAGTCTTTAATTTGTACACATTTCTCTTATGTCCATATATATATGTGTGTGCGTGTGTAAGTGTATTAGCTGGCTGTGACATTACCTGAAACATCAAAATTACTCTTCATGTACAGCAATATAAATTCAATATAAGCCAGCAAACCAAACTGATTTTTTTTTCCACTAATGTCATTGTATTCATCTTTTTATATCCCTATTTCAACAGACAGCAAGTACAAGACAGACATTTAAAACACAAACTTTCATCTTCATCTTCAATTCATGTAGTTTCTCTTTGAAATTATATCGCATATGGAATATGTGCAAGCTACATCATGATCTGTGGCTCCAGCAAACTAACAATAACAAACATTTCACTGTATTAAATTGACTACTTTAATTGAAGATTTTTATTTTTTTTTAATGAAGATGGGGAAATGATGAACATTTGCTGTTATAACTGCATAAAATCCCCAGAACTTTGAAATCTCATTTCTTCAAGGTTTCACGCAGTGCTCTGGACCACTGAGGATGGCATAGCTGATGGAAGTTAAAGCGGTCTCTGTGTAATCCACTAGTCTTTTTGTGCTATGATCTTTTCCTAAACTCAATCCAAAGGGAATGTGCGAAATTCTCACTCCCAGCCACAGAGCCTATCTTCATAAATTAAGCTGTAGAGAATTTTGCTTCCAGCTCTCAAAGTCCCCCATGTGTCCATCCACTATGGCAAAAGCAAGGGGCTGTAAAACACTTCTCATCAGAGGAAGGGGCAGCCAAGGGTGGATGGCATGGCTGAGAAGTGGCTGACGCACAAGCACTGTAGGTGGCTCTGTCAGAGAAGGATTTCAGCTGCAGCTCCAACTAAGGCGGTGGGAACAAAATGCAAAGATAAAGGCAGAAGGAGGATTTGAAAGCAGCACCTAGGTGGGAATCTTGTGTGCAGTCAAGAAAAGAAGTACACTAAGCAGGAATGAAAGTACAGCCTTGATGGGGAAGACAAGGACCTTGAACACGACTAAAGGGCTGGTAAGCAGTGAAAGAATTTTAATTGGGGAGATTCATGGCCTGAGCTTCAGGAGATAAAACTTACTTTCACAGCAGCATTCTGGAAGGATTTAAGGGGAACAAAGCAAATAGCCTGGCTTTTATCATAACCTGTGCAATGGTTAAATGGAGTTTTATGTATGTCTGTTATCCTCAGCTTTATAATGATTTTTTAAAAGACTTGGGGAGGGGTCAAAAGAGAGAAACTTTCTTCTGTGCTATGTGAAGGATATATTCTGGGTGACAGAAGGTTGTCTTTCTAAACTGATCAGCGGAGCTAAAAATATTCAAGATTTGAAAACATTATCCAGCAGACAAATGAGGGCCCAAGGAAACAAAGCAAGCTCAGCAGAGATAATAAACTCCTTCCAAATTGTATCATGATCACATTAGATCATGATCTTGTTTTATAAATCTAGTCCTGCTGAAAACATACAAAAATCTGGACCCACTTTCTAAAGTAAATCTATTACTGACAACTTAAAGAAATTGTTGAATTTGTTCCCTGAAAGCCTATTTATAGTGTGTTTGTAATTTAAAAATGCATATTACTTTTTACACTGTAATACTAATGGTTATTACACAATTCAAGAAAAAAATTCTCATGACAATACACAGATGTAATAGTCTATAATGGCTATGAAACAAAGACAACACTGGAATTTCAAGTTAATTAACAGTCTTCAGGTAGTTCATTGACAGAATCTTACAATTATCATATTAACACACCCTGTAGTTAAGGACCTCTACTTTAACACATTTGACTTCCTAATTCATAGCTTCCATGAGCATGCTCATGTTTCAACCTAGAGCAATTTTACTATGGATGATTTGTTAAAATTAAAAAGCATTTGAAAAATAGATTCTGGCACTATCTTAACTATGACAGTGCAATCCAGGAAACAAACAAAAAAAAAAAGCTACATTATCAATATAGAGGGACTGAAGTCATAGAAGGCATCTTTGAATCTTTGCCAGTGTTACACTGCTATGCATTCAAAGGGGACAACATTTTGTAGCTATTATGTCCATGTATTATGTCTATGGCTACCCTTGCTGTAGAAATGACTGGCAGGAAGGGTTGCTGGACCCTTTGCATCTCACAGCTTTGTCTCTCATTTTGGGTTGATTAGTCTAATATCAGCAGTGTCATGGTCTTGTTTCAGAGCTCAAATATTTGTTGTGTCTGTGAGTACATAACAATATTACATTAAAAGTAATCGTAAAGAAGTAAACAAGCAGTCACCAGTTAGTCTATATTTGGATTATAAGAAAGATATTTCTGTGTCAATGAGTCAATATTCTTAGAGCCAAGTATATAGTTTTTGCACTGTAAAACTAAATTAAATAAACACCTAATTCTGATCCATTTGTTACTGATATTCTGGTATTTGGGTCTGATCATAATAAAGCTAGGTAGCAATTCACAGAGCATTCTTTAAAGTAAATCAAGTATTTGAGTACTTACTCCCACAAAGGCTAAATATCACAAATAAAATAGAATCCCAAATTCTGGTGAAATCAGAAGTTTCAGAATGGGATAAGATGTTTGGATTCCTCCTGTACCTCCTCAAAATTATGTTGTGTTACCAAGTTGCTAGAATTCAGAAGTCTCTTCCCTACAGAATAACAATTTCCTTTTCCTCTTACAATGACAGTAATAATCATTTTAGTATTAACAGAATGAAAGAGAAAGAGACCTGATCTGTGAGAAAGATCCTCTTATGCTAGTCCTTCTACAGGAAGCTGTTCACCACCAGTGTCACACCATAATCTCATCCCATCACTGTTATATGACAGTTAAATAAGGTAAGTACAGAAGAATTGCTAGAAGGAACTGAAGTGTTATTAACTTATTTCTTATTACATTAACCATAATAGTCAGTCCTGAAGGATTATGTATATTACAGCCATTATTTGAGACATTAATTCCCTGTTCTTGATAGAGAATTTTTGGTTGTGTCTGCTGCGTGCTCCCCTCCCTATCATTAGACACCAATAACTGCTTCCTTTCCATCTTCGTCTTTCTTCTACATATCAACAAAATACACTTAATTTGCAGCAGAAATATCTGTCTCCTAATTGAGGTTTATAGGGAAGCAAAGTGAGATAATATAATTACACTCCAAATAGCTACTCTACCTGAAACTGATCAAATCTCTTTACATCAAACTTCACGTAATGGATGGAGTGTACATAATTTTGCAAATACAGGTATCGTCGACAATACATACCTCCGACTAAGCTTGACAAATGAAATAAAAATTAGCTTTATAGCTCAATTTTTTACACGGAGCCAACTACAACATTCTTGAACTCAGAACAATGTGTCCAGCTACTTTGCAAACTAGAGTATGCACTGAAGTAGTTCAGCCACTTTTGGTCACCTCAGAAAAGGAAGAAGTCTGACAGCATATAAATTGTACTTTGCCAGAACTAGACTAATCAACCTTCTTCCAGGCAATTAGCAGGTGTTTCTGTCTATCTGCATACTTACATGCCCTCTATTAACACACTCTCTGAGCATTTCACAAACTTTAATGAGCTTGACTAATGCAGATGTAGAACCTGTGTTGCATCTCATCAGTGCAAGATAAGCAAGGTGTGACTAAGAATGGTCTTTGGTGGAACATCAATGTTGAAGGGCTAGTACTCAATTGAGGGCACAGAAGTTGAAAAGTCTTAGTCCCTCATGGTTATTCAAGCTCCCTAGATTTTTGCTCATAGAACTAGATTGATAGTAAAGGGGAAAGAGACCAGAGTTTAATTATAAGTAAATTCCTTATAAGATTAAGTTAGCATGCAACTCACCATGAACTTGAAAGTTCACTGGCACTAGAAACACAGTTTTGTCTCTTGTTTTGCAGTTGTACAGAAAAAGCATATGAACATGAGATGCTTAGTTCATGCTACATCAGATAAAAGCTGGCATAAAGTTTTGCTTACAAAGGGACTCTAACTTGCAATTGGAGGAAAATAAGCAGGTTGAGAAGACAGGCTGGAAAGACTGAAATCACATTATTTGAAAATAAAAGGTTTTTATTGGGGTTTTTTTTTCCGCAGATTTTGACACTTAATGAAAGTTTGTTGCAAAATAAATTTGTTATATTCTCTTTGCTGTATTTGAATATGAGTACTTCTGTGCCCTTTGTGGGAAAATCATTTCTTTCTGTGGCAATTATAAATAAGAATCTTGTAATGGTTGGATGTTTATGCAGAATTTGGTGATCTCCGATCTAGATTGTAGCTGTGTGGCCCTTAAATACCTGTAATCATACACTTTCATCAGAAGCGAGTAGGAAGAGCATCTGCTGTGGACGGGCAAAGGGTATTTCTGACTTCATCTACCACTGAAAAACAGAAAAAAATTTGACAATATCCCATAGGATGACACTCTGTATGGACATACAACAAAGAGATATGAAAAAGCAGACATCAGGCGAACATATAACAGAGGACAATTTCACAAGCTAATCTCTCAGATTTATAAAGATAAATTATTTCCTAAAGAAAGACTGAAGAAACTCTCCAACCAAATTAGAGATGAAACATGGTGCCAAAAACATGAAAGCAAAATCTTTTTTGAACCTTTCTCCTTTTTCAAGTAATTCCTGTTAGATAATTAAGGTCAAAGATAGTAGGTACAGAAGGTAACAATTCCCAGAAAACAGTAGTGATGCACACTGGAAAAAGAACAAGAACCTGAACTAGGACGCACCGTCACTGATAGGCTAAAACTAAGGAAAACTGAAGTAACTGAAAAAAGATATAAAGAATATTATTCACAACACGTGAAACAGAAGGAACAATTTGAAATTGGATGTCATGTCAGAAGGCAAGAAGAAATTAAAAATTGTCAAACCTGAAACAGAATGTAATTAAGGAAAAGTGATTAGTAAAAGGGCACATATCAGTTTGTTTCCTACACCTGAAATGGGTAGGATGCCCAGAGTTACAGTTGTTAAAATCCATTACTACCAGATGGAGAACTCCCTCTTNATAAAATAGTACTCTTAACAGTCACATTTGACCTTAAAAAAGAGCTGTATAAAAGTAATGTGTCATTATTTAGAAAGAGGTGAAACATCCCTTTAAATTTCAATTTGTGTTTGACAGTTTTAGCATTTATGTTTTACCTGTTACTTTTTACCTATTACATAAAATGAGGAGTTTCTCACATGTGGCAAAAGAAAATGGCTACTCCACAAGAATGAAGTGATAATAAAGGTATGTTCTGAGGTTTGTTCCTTTTTCATAATTCCACTTTAAAGCACTCAACAAAGGAGAAAGTAAAAAATCAAAGGTCTTGAATCAGCAATACTGCAAACCCAGAATAAAGATACAGTCCCATCAATCTTTTGCCTAGAGATGCACTGTGAAGGATCAGGAAGCAGAAGGATGCTTTCTGATGGTGAAATTCTTTCTGTAGAATGGTGCTAGTGAAAAAAAACAAAAGCTAGTGAAAAAAATCCATAATGAGTGTGTTTCAGAATATTGCTTGGGAAAACGAACTGGAATTTAAAAAAAAAAAAAAAAGGCAGACATGGATATCGTGATTAAACTTTTAAACTTACTAAGAATAAAAGTATTAAAGCCTGTGAGAAAAAGATATGTTAAGAAATGGCACAAGTACAAAAAGCAAGTTCTTTGCAGTCTGGATAATTGTTAATTTTTTTGACAATGGTACAGCAGAAACATGGATTTTACCAGAGTACTCTTTTTGAAAGAAATAGGATTATATTTTATTACAACATATATCAAGATACAACTCTACAAGTAAGAATAGTGACCATGAATAACCTCATTAAATTAATCTGCATTAATGTAAAAGACCTTAACAGTATAATAAAAAAGGAGGAAAAAATGGAAAAAAATCTTGCAAAGTTCCTGGCAGACATCAGGAGAAACACTTCAGAGATGCAAGAACCATTATTCAGAGACAATTAGTTTAATCAGGCTTCTTTCTCCTTATACCCTTCTGAAAAGAAAGATGGTACAGCACTACATAAACATAACTCACCTATCAAAATAGTAAAAAAAAAAAAAAAAAAAAAAAAAAAAAAAAAAAAAGAGTCCCAGTTTGACCTCATGCCTTACTCTAGAATCAGACAAACCACTACAAGCAGATTTTTACAACAGTTTCAGGGGTATCAAAGTCTGGCCCCAGAATGTTCACATTCTGCTTGTAAACCAGAATTCTGCAGCATTTGCTACAGCTGTGGTTCTTCAGATGTCTCCAGGCAGACTTGGGTGGGGTTCATCTGCTTAACTGATGCTTAGTAGTTAGATAATCTAAATTTTAAGCATAGTCGTAAAAGCCTAATTTATCACTTTAATCCCTTTCTATTATCAATCGGAAGGAAAAGAAGTCTCCAGGGGGGCATTTATCTCCTCTTGGAGTAGTTATGTAACACAGGCCATGAGAGTACCTTAGTCATAATTTATTAATTTACTTGTATATATATTTAGGGCAGATGAATCCCAACAATCATTGCAACTGATGAAAGGTGACCATTTTCAAGATAACAAAGTTCTAAAGTCATCTCGGAGAACATTATTGTGTTTGACAGAATTGAAGTGGGACAAAATTTGACCTATTTTATGGTTTCTCTGTTTTCGTGCTTTTAGTAACTTTATGATAAATTATTTCTTAAATAAACCACAGGCTAGATTAGTACAGACTCCTTCTCCTGTTCTTTCTGCATTGGAAAAGAAGTATTCTTGGCCTTCTTTTTAGCCTTTTTAGGCTTCTTCAATAAACATTGATTAAAATAAAGAGGACCTGTTGGTCCTGTTTGCAGTAAGTACATAATTCTTTTTCTTTTTGTGAACTTGAAAGAACTTTGACTTCTTCTTCCTCTTACCTAGAAGAAATTATCTGTATTCATTTCCTTACCAGTTCAAGCTGCCCAATGCATACTTTGCTGGGGATGATCTGTAAACTACCATTCCCAGAATGCTTTCCTGGTGCTATGCCACATTGTCTGTACAAGTGAACTCACAACAACTTTTGAATGTGTGAACTGGATAACTCCATTTCCTGCCATCCAATTTGCACTTGCAAATGTCAGTTTGCCTGTAGAAATGCAGATTCTTACACATGAAATACTTGCATCTACACGTTTTGAAAACTTGCCTCTAGGCAGACAATCACATTAACCCAGAGCAAATTGTTCCCTTTCTTAAAAGCAAAAAAGTTACCAAACCTTCAGATGAAAGGGACACTTTAGCTAAAGGTCAGGAAATCCAGCAGTAATTTGTCTTTAACGAGTGCTTTAGATCTCAACCTTAAATTCTAATTAAAGATTGAGGTAGAAGTATGAAATTCTAATGAGGAAGCTGTAGGCTATATTTTTCAATGTTACATCATGTCCTCTGTTATTTCTAACAGCAGAATATCATTTTTGTATACTTAGCATAATTTAAGGGCTTGTTTTTCTCACAGAGAGGAACATGGAAGTTCTATGAATAATGTGTGACTAAGTATACAGGAAAAAAACAAATCAGCATATTCTCTTATTTAATTATATTTTTTCCTACATTTTAATTTTTATTGCAGTTTTTGAGAATTCCAGAGACTGACTTTTATTTTTAGTCATAGTTTCTTCTCCTTTTCTGAAGGCAGAGAAGTCTGATGTCAGTGTCCTGGTGAGTTTCTTCTTGTTCCATGTCCTACACACTGGCTAGTAATTAAAAACAAAACAAACAAACAAACAAAAAAACCAGAAACAAACAAATAAAGCCCCAAAACCAAAAATAAAACAAACAGCAACAACAAAAAATAAACCCCCAAAACAAACAAACAAACAAAAAAATATGTCTTCTTAGTATTCTATCATGTCTTTGATTAACACAAAATTCTCTTGACAAAAAATCCCAGTTTATCTGCCAGTGTTAGGCAGTTGTTCCTTATAATCTGACCAGTCCATGATGGTGTGCTCCCCACCACTTCCCCCTCTCCTGCTTAAGCCGTAAACACCAGTGTGGGTCATGACGACTGCAGCCAGTTTACCTGGGCTTCAGGGGACAGAGGGCAACAAAGTAACCTAGGGCTGTCTGGGACATGGATCTAGAAGTCTTTCTGGCATGAAAATATGACTATAGGTCAAGCGTGTTACTCTATAAATAGTGGATAACTCAGACCTATCGGCCTCTCCTGAATGGCAGCAGGCTGCAGGCAAGGAACAAATGCTCAAGATCAGAGCATCCTAACAACAGGTAGAAAGTTGAGAAAGGGAGCCAGGAGACCTGCATGGTTAAACAGGGAACTGCTGGGCAAACTCAAGTGGAAGATGACAGGTCATGGAAGGAGGGGCTGGCCACTCAGGAGGAATATAAGACTGTTGTCAGAGGATGTAGGGATGCAACTAGGAAATCTAAGGCTGCCTTAGAATTAAACCTTGCACGAGGGGTCAAGGACAACAGAAAGGGCTTCTTCAAATACATTGCAGATAAAACTAGCACTAGAGGCAATGTAGGTTCACTGATGAATGAGGTGGGTGCCCTGGTGACAGAAGATACAGAGAAGGCAGAGCTACTGAATGCCTTCTTTGTCTATACTGCTAGAGGCTGTCCGGAGGAGCCCCATACACCTGAGGCCCCAGGGGAAGTCAGGATAAAGGAAGAGTTTGCCTCAGTTGATAAGGACTGGGTTATAGACCAGTTAAGCAAGCTAGACATCCATAAATCCATGGGTTCTGATGGGATGCACCCATGGGTGCTGAGGGAGCTGGTGGAAGTCATTGCAAGGCCACTCTCCATCATCTTTGGGAAATCATGGGGAATGGGAGAGGTGTCTGAGGACTGGAGGAAAGCAAATGTCACTCCAGTTTTCAAAAAGGGCAAGAAGAAGGACCCAGGTAACTACAGACTGGTCAGCCTCACCTCTATCCCTGGAAAGGTAATGGAACAACTTATCCTTGGTGCTGTCTCTAGGCATATCAAGGATAAGAGGGTCATAAGAGGAAGTCAACATGGCTTCACCAAGGGGTAGTCATGCTTAACCAACCTGATAGCCTTTTATGAAGACATAAGGCTGGTATGGTAAAGCAGTGGATGTGGTCTGTCTTGACTTCAGTAAAGCATTTGACACCATCTCCCACAACATCCTTGCAGCCAAACTGAGGAAGTGTGGCCTGGACAATACGGTAATAAAGTGGATTGTGAACTGGCTGAAAGATAGAAGCCAGAGAGTTGTGGTCAATGGGACGGAGTCTAGTTGGAGGCCTGTATCTAGTGGAGTCCCTCAGGGATCAGTACCGGGCTCAGTATTATTCAACAACTTGGATGAGGGAGTAGAGTGTACTACCAACAAGTTTGCTGATGACACCAAGCTGGGAGGAGTGGCTGACACGCCAGAAGGCCGTGCTGCTGTCCAGTGAGACCTAGACAGGCTCGAGAGTTGGGCGGGGAGAAAAGTAATGAAGTATAACAAGGACAGGTGTGGAGTCTTGCATCTGGGCAAGAACAACCGCAGGTGCCAGTATAGTTGGGAAATGACTTGTTGGAGAGCAGCATAGGGGAAAGGGACCTGGGGGTCCTGGTAGACAGCAGGATGACCATGAGCACTGTGCCCTGGTGGCCAGGAAGGCCAATGGCACCCTTGGGTGTACTAGAAGAGGGGTGGTTAGTAGGTCAAGAGAGGTCCTCCTCCCCCTCTACTCTGCCCTGGTGAGGCCACATGTGTCCAGTTCTGGGCCCCTCAGTTCAAGAAGGAGAGGGAACTGATTAAGAGAGTCCAGGGCAGGGCTACAAAGATGATTAAGGGAGTGGAGCATCTCCCACAGAAGGAAAGGCTGAGGGAGCTGGGTCTCTTTAGCTTGGAGAATAGGAGACTGAGTGAGGGGTGACCCCATTAATGTGTATAAATATGTGAAGGGTGAGTGTCAGGAGGATGGAGCCAGGCTCTTCTCAGTGACAGGCAATGATAGGACATGGGGCAATGGGTGCAAGCTGGAACATAAGAGGTTCCACTTCAGTAAGAGGAAAAATTTCTTCACAATGAGGGTTACGGAACACTGGAACGGGCTGCCCAGAGAGGTTGTGGAGTCTCCTTCTCTGGAGATATTCAACCTAATCTAGGTGTTCCTGCTCTGGCAGGGGGATTGGACTAGATAATTTTACAAGGTCCCTTCCAATCCCTGATATTCTGTGATTCTGTGATTGCCCCTTGAGTAGGGACACGTCTCAGGGTTGCTTCTTGAGATGGAGCAATTTCTTGCTGAACTAGTTCTCAGTATGCCATTAAAAGCATGCTAAACTCCAAAATCTTAGCTAAGTGAGAAAAAGGATTAATTGCACATATATAATCCTTTAGACATAAACTGTTAACCAAGTCTGGGACTAGGATTGGATGCAGCCACACTTAGACTCCTGTCTGAGGAGGAGTTTTGAAAGCAAGGGGAACTTTTCTGAACCTCACAACTCAATGGAAGGGTCTCCCTGAGAGCTTTGTCTGATCCTGTCTTCTATGCAGTAAATAACCAAGTGTACCATGGAATCATGCTAAACTACTGTTATATTTACTATCAAGCTTTCTTAAATTGCTGTTTTATATCAATAAATATATTGCGGATTCTCTTCTATGAGTGTACTGCATCACACAGGCCAGCAGAACCTAAAGAGTAATTCAGATGACCAGCAAAAAAACCCCTATCTTGAGTCATATGTCTAAACTTGTAGGGCTATTTGAGATGCCCTACACTTTCCCAGCTAGCATCATGATATACTTTAGAAGAGCACAGGTCTTCAGTAATCCTGTCTGCTGGTCATAGAATCATAGAATATTTAGAGTTGGAAGGGACCTTAAAGATCATTGAGTTCCAAGCCCCGTGCCATGGGCAGAGGCACCTTCCAGTAGGCAAGATTGCTCAAAGCACCATCCAGCCTGGCCTTGAACACTTCCAGGGATGGGACATTCACAACTTCTCTGGGCAGCTTATTCCAGTGTCTCATCACCTTCCCAGTAAAGAATTTCTTTCTAGTATCTAATCTCAATCTTCCCTCTTTCAATTTAAAACCATTACCCCTTGTTCTGTCACTACACTTCCTGACAAAGAGTGCTTCTCCAGCTCTCCTGTAGGCTCCCTTCAGATACTGGAAGGTTGCTGTAATGTCTCCCCAGAACCTTCTCATCTTGAGGCTGAACAACCCCAGCTCTCTCAGCCTGTTTTCATAGGAGAGATGTTTGAGCCCCCTGATAATTTTCATGGCTTTCCTCCGGACTTGTTCCAACACACCCATGTCGTCCTTCTGTNGTTTTATATCAATAAATATATTGCGGATTCTCTTCTATGAGTGTACTGCATCACACAGGCCAGCAGAACCTAAAGAGTAATTCAGATGACCAGCAAAAAAACCCCTATCTTGAGTCATATGTCTAAACTTGTAGGGCTATTTGAGATGCCCTACACTTTCCCAGCTAGCATCATGATATACTTTAGAAGAGCACAGGTCTTCAGTAATCCTGTCTGCTGGTCATAGAATCATAGAATATTTAGAGTTGGAAGGGACCTTAAAGATCATTGAGTTCCAAGCCCCGTGCCATGGGCAG
>VXBJ01000191.1:168878-194519 GCA_013400055.1 Nycticryphes semicollaris | reverse complement strand
TTTGCAAAATTTTCACCAGATCAATGTCTCATCACTGCACTAATATGATGGAGCCAAATCCCAAATGCCTACAAGCTTTTTGTGTACCACATATACTTTACCAGTGATTCTTCTAACATACTTAGAATATTTTTAATGTTTAAATGAACAATGCAAAAAGCAAGAAACTTACTGTCTGTCTTTGGATCCTGATATTTTTATTTATTTATTTTTATAATAGTGGGATTTTTTTTCCTAAGTCTATGTATGCACAGGTATGGAGCAGGGAGCAGAGAGCAGATAATCTGTATCTGTCTGAGACTGGTATGTTCACATTGCAACAATGCTGCATCCATCCAAAAGACTAAGTTATCTAAACTGTTTTCAAAGCCCAAGTTTATACAATGGTACATGAATGTATTAATTCAATGCAGTGAAAGCTTCAGGGAATGCATTGACACTACAAATCATCTCATATTTACAGCTAGTATAGTGCCCTTTTCACAATATAAGTAACAGAACTGAGAAGGGGAAGGTAGATATTTTCTGGGGTGTTACTGATGCTCATGTCAATAACAGCAAATATCACAGGATTTTATAAAAATATACCGTGAAATATTTTAAATGCATTCTTATCTACAAAAGCCAGATCTGGAAATGAAACAGAGCTTCTCCATGTGAAAACCAGCAGAATTTAGAGTCACCACTATGGTCCTCCATGTACTTTACACTTCAATAAGGTAAGTCAGAAATTATTTAAATATTTTTTAAAAAGCCAAGATTATTTCTATGCACATTTGAAACATAATGTTAAAATTGTCTGCTAACATTACCAAATGACATTGACATTCTTGAACGATTCCAGTAGAAACCCACCAAAATGGTTAAAGAATACTTAAAATACAAGAGAGGTCAAAGAGAATTAGGTTTCAAACACACAGTACACAGAATGACACAGAATCAAGGTTTGTTCAGCTTTTGGAAATTCTTTTGTTTTCTACAACTACATAGTAGGAGGGTGTAGATAAGGCAGAGCGAGATTCTTCTCAGAGTAGATGGAATAGCATCATAGAATCATTTAGGTTGGAAAAGACCCTTAAGATCATCAATATCCAACTGTTAACCTAACATGACCAAGTCCACCAGTAAACAATGCCCCTAAGCAACACATCTATATGTCTTCTAAATACTTCCAAGGGTAGTGACTCAACCACTTCCCTGGGCAGCCTGTTCCACTACTTGACAACCCTTTCTGTGAAATTTTTTTTCTTAATATCCAATTTAAACCTCCCTTGGCACAACTTGAGGTCATTTTCTCATCATGTCACTTGTCACTTGGAAGAAGAGACCAACACCTATCTCACTACATCCTCCTTTCAGATGCTTGTAGAAAGCAATAAGGTTTCCCCTGAACCTTCTTTCCTCCAGACTAAACAACCTCAGTTCCCTGAGCTGTTCCTCATAAAGCTTGTTTTCTAGAGCCCTCACCAGATTTATTGCACTTCTCTGGACACACTCCAGTATCAAAATGTCTTTCTTGTAGTGAGGGGCCCAAAACTGAACACAGTATTCGAGGTGTGGCCTCATTAGTGCTAAGTACAGGGGGATGATCCATTCCCTAATTCTGAGGCTTCTGGACCAGCATACCCAGATCCTTTTCGCCAGGCACTCCTTTTCCAGCCACTCTTCCCTAAGCCTGTAGCACTCCATGGAGTTGTTGTGATTCAAGTGCAGGACCTGTGACTTAGCCCTGGATTAGATAGGTCAAAAAAAAAATGGATGTAAGTTGCAGCCTGAGACATTCTGGCTCAGTCTAAAGAATGGTCTTACCAGGAGAGCAGACAAATATTTTCATAGGTTGCCCAGAGAGGTTGTGGTATGTGATCCGTGGATAGATTCAAAAGTCTGGACAAGTTCCTTAATAATCTCATCTAACTGGACATATTTGACTAAATTATGTCTATAAACCCTTTCAAACCTGTACTCTTATATGATTTTATAAAATTTGTGGCTTAGTTCACAGTGCAGTAGGAAGCACTCCCAGGCTCAAATCTGGCTGTTGTAGTCAATTGCAGGGTGGATGAGAACTGCTAGGAAATGAGAATAACACCAGCATCCCAGTGAAATACTGAAAACTGAGAAAAGTAACTGATTTTAGAAATGTACTGAACATCTGTCTAAGGATAATCCCTAAACTGTGGCTCTAATATACACTGCTTCCAAAAATACCTCTTACAAATGTGGTACATATCAATACCTAGCAGCTAAAAATTAAAGTACTTTGAATCCTATGGTATTAATATATTTTACAAAGAAAAGACTGTTCCTTCATTTGAAAATGTATTTGAAACACAACAGTATATTTTTCCATTGTAAAATGAAGTGTTTGGTTTGGGGATTTTTTCTTATTCGTCCTTCACCCCTCTCACCACATTGTTACAATACCATTTTGACACACGAAGGAACAATAAATAATTTTTATTTAGAAGTATCCTTAGAGTTCGACATATACTTGTTCCTATTAACTTTCTTTGACCTTTGGTACGTAAAACCCTGGTTTGTGTCTTTCTGTTTTGTTTAAATGTAAGGAACGTGCTGTGCGATTTCCAAAGAGGCATAGAGAACTTCAGAAAAACAAGTCACTTTTATTTTCCCCCATTTCTTTTTTTTTTTTTTTTTAATGACTTGAACCCGTTTGTGGAAAAATTAAACACGAAAAAAACAGGAAGGTGCATCTTGGAGGAAAATGCTGTTCTTATTACCTTGTTTGTAGGTACTTACTAAAATTTTTTTAACGTAGCTAACATGGCCTGCTGGTTTTTAGCCCTGAAGATTATAGGGGTGGAGAATGCTTACTTCTGGGGCAGAACTGATCTTAACTTCCTATAGTTTAAGTTTTCCTCCTTAAACAGTGATTAGTAGTGCATTAATGTTTTGTGACACCTGAAGCAATAAAAAAGGAACAGAGGCAAAAAAAGTCCTCCTTACACGAGGCTGTAGTTGCTGTCATGATTACTTTTCATTTCCTGCCCTCACTCTATTTCTGTCCCATAGAAGTTGCAGGTCTAGTAGCAAGTAGCTCCTAAAGGTTCAAGCATAATATTTGTCTTGTACAAACATAAAGTTTATTTTCCAGTTATGCAAAACACACTTCTTAAAGGAGCACAAGAACAACTTCAGTAGCTTCAGAGATGGGGAATTTTCATGCAAAAGTAAATCTTTACAGACTTGTGTCCTAATACTTTGTTTTAAATCTGAAATGCAATCTGGTAGATGTACTAATTGATATGAGAGAAGAGTAATGCAGTTTCATTATTGTAAGTAAAGTGTTTCATTTTATATTGTAAAATCACAGAGAAAGAGGACATCAGCTGTACATCCACTTACCTGCAGGTACAATCAGCTGTATCTAACTAACTTGTCACCAGTGTTTGTCTCATTCATTCTTAAAAACATCCAGACATGAGGATTCCACCCTTCCATTGATAATCTTTTCCAATATTTAAACAGCCTTACTTTTATATTTTTTTTTTAAATAAAATCTTAACTAATTCTTTCAGATGCAGTTTAGGTACCCATCCACAGTGGAGATGGAGAACAAGAGAGTATAATCATCTTTGCACTCTTATTGAGTAGCTTTTATGTCTCTTTGTTCTCCCCTAGACCGCTTTAGAGTGAACAGAACATTAGCAAAATTGAGGAAGCTGATAATACAGAAGATTTTGAATATGTCCCTGGACAAGTCATTATTATTTTTTCACTACTTTGTAAGTGAGAAAAGTCTAAGGATATCTTGGGCACAAAATAAGTTTAATTTTTGCTGGAAGAGTTTAAATATAAAATATAGCTTTTAAAGGAACACTAAAATATTTTTCTTACTTTATTTTCATTCCCTTATTTAGAAATGTTTGTGTCTTCTCAACTCCATTTGGGTTTCCTGCTCAGCAACATCTCTCTTCCCAGTCTTTTTCTTTGACCTGTCCTCAGTCCCTGTTAGCTTATAGGTCTCTTTCCTTGTCAATTTTTCATCTTCTTCCTTTCAGCTTCTTTTTCCAACAATTCCTAGTCCTTTAAATAGAAAGGCCATGCTGGTGCTCAAGGGATCCATGAATGTGCTTGTGAACCTGGGGAGTGTGGTCAGTTGGTGTGCTGCACTAGTGAACTAGTGAACTTCTGCCTCTGCCAGCCCAGGAGGAAGAGGGGATATGGCTGTCTATACTTTTATATGAGTTTTATATTTGTTCAATATATATATGAGTCCTGGCAGTGCTGTTGAAGGCTTCACAAAGGCCTCAGGGAACCACCTGAATACTTAGTGTCTGGATCTATGCTCCTTGATCCCTCAAGTTTAGCAATAACAGCAGCCAGGGAACTGTGTGGCTCCAAAAACACCTGTTACAGTAGAACTTTCTCAACAAACTTTGAACCATCCAGCCTGAGCATCTGGACCATTAAAACAGTTTAGAAGGACTAAGGAGAAGAGGAAAAAAAGGGGAAAAAAAAGGACTAACTTCAGTTTCTGGTGAAAGGCACCTGTAGATATTCTGCAATTGTTGTCAACAGCGACAGTGCCTTCCACCACATACGGACTAAGGTGATTGTTTCAGTGATTTCTGTTTTGCAATAAATCTGAAATTATTTTCCTTGTCAGCACGCTAGCACTAACAGCATGATGATACAGAAACATTGACAAAGCAAATTGACAACAGACACTTGATGAACCTTTGTCAGATATGAAATATGTGAAATCCAGCAAATAAATCTATTAGTTCTTAGTAACAACAACAACAACTGACATTAAGACTAAAATATTCATGCTTCTTGAATAGGTGGGCAAAGCTTTCTGAAGGATCCGTAAAGAGCATTGTCTACCTTTTGCCTTGGGTTGGATATGGCAGCAAATATGCGTAATGAATATGGGATGCAGGATTATTTATTCCATTACATGGAGCCATCAGGTCAATTAGCCAACAAACCTAGGTACCAGAGTGGTTGCAGGAATATATCTGATACATTCAACAACACAAGACTGGAGTAGGGCTAGATTTTTGCTGAACTTTGTCTATCAATCGGGACATTTGAATGATCCTGATTAGTGTGGCAGCACTAACAGTAGCCCACAGTATGCATCAGTACATTGACATAACTGTTTTGTTTAGAAAGTCCTCATCTATCTGATATAGTCGTGTATGTGGTAAGGACATTTTATAATTACTGAGCAGACGGAAATCTCAAAAATATCAACAGATTTCGTGAGAATTTCTTTGTATCAACACAAAGTGGATACAGACCAAGGAACATTTAGAAGGAAGGGATATATTAACATAAGTCAAACTTTTCTGCACTTTTTTTAATGCAAAGATAGCAGCTAGCAAGAGATGAACACAAGTAATATAGTTTCAGTCTATTTTGTTGGGGCACAGTGATCCAGTATGCTTACAATGCAATTAGCTGAAAATCTGGAACTTACTGCCTTAAAAACTTCTTAGTACTGTTTTATTCAATATATTTGTGCCTAGTGGTACAGCACTTATCTGGGATCTAACTGTGATCTGTAATTATTTATAATACTCCCTTTAAGGTATCAATCTAAATTAAAATTACTAGCCAGAAGGTTTTTTAAAAGAGCAACCCTAACCTCCTTAGAAAATCACAGGCATATTGATATAACTAGTTCATCATACATTTTCTAGCACCCTAAGGCATACCAAAGTATTTTTTCTTTCTTCATTTTTATTTTTTTTTTCTGTTCCATTTTCATATAGGATCTTGTTGAGCATTTTTCTACTCTTTCAGGAAAATTTCAGGAATAAAGCTCTTTTCACAGTTTCAAATTATAAGCTTCTATATCAATTTTATTTGCTTGTTTATTGATTTGTCGCTTTATGTAAAGGCAATGAAATGTGAATTTTGGGAAGCCACAGGACACTGGTAAATTTTTATATTATGTTGCACACAACATTGAATCATTTATTCCCTTATTAACATGAAGTTTTTCTTTATTATCACTTGTAGGAAGGAGTATGATGAAAATCTCTTGCGAATCTCTCATCTGGTTTGTCACTCAGCAGGGAAATAAATAAATGTCTCCAATAACTGTATCCAAAGCATTTTCTTCGGTAAACACAATAAAGTACACATAGAGACATGCAAACAATGAAATACAAGAACATCTGGTGAACTGCAGGTGGGCCAGGAATATGAAGTCGAAACAGGTGCAGAGAAGCAGGTTTTCTGATTCTGAAATTGTATTAGATGCTGGTAGGTTTCTATATATGTGAGGCAATGACCTGCATGGTTTCCACGTAGGTTAGAATCATTCACGTGTCATGTTCAAGAACATATTTCACGAGAGGATAGAGCTGCAAAGAAAACAATGGAGTTTTAAGTTTTTAATTTTAATAACATTTTAATTACAATTTCAGTGGATGTCCCAATATCCTCATTCCTTCCCTATCTTGTTCCCATAATATCAGTGCTTTTTATACACTTTAACGTTGATTTTGAAAAATTGATGTTTCTTAAGTAAAACTACTGTTAATTAAGGTGCCTCTACCCTTTATAATACAATTTGTTTTGGTTTTGGTTTTGTGGTTTGTTTGGGTTTTTTTGTTGGTTTTTTTTTTTATAAATAGTACTCAGTTACAAACATTGAGGGGAAAAAAGATAACTCTTAGTAAAAAGATGTTTCAAAGCCCCAGTAATTTCTTTAAGATCCCAAACAGGAGCCAATGCTTCTGAATCTCTTTGGCAGATTTGGCCACCAAAATTTATCTGAATCCTTTAGGATTGCAAAACAAGATTGTAAAATATCTCAGGAATAAGATATTTAATTCTGTGTTGTGCATTTTAACCTCATCTAGCACTCCAAGGAGCAAGCTCTTTTCCATGACTCCTTACATTGTTTTACTTCTACGAAGGCTCTGTAAGTTTAAGTTGGTAAAGGAAATTAAAATTTTATTGTATTTCTCTTGAATTTAATATTTGGATACAATTTGAATTCATTATTTGTCATTTACCTACGGTAGCACAGACAACACAAGCATCCAGGTACAGCTTGGCCTGCTTTTGTACAAAAATAGCCACTGCTATATGTTTCTTTCTGTGCTCATCATATTAGGTATATTACTTCAAGCAGTTTATTGAGAAGAAAGCACTCAGATATACTCTGTACCTGGTGCTTTTATGGAGAAGCAGGTTTCAAACTGAAGGTTTAAATTAAATCAAAAATCAGAAAACAGAGATATGAATTTAAAATGCACAAAAAAAACCAACCCAAAACATATTTACTTAACTTAGTTACTGTTAATTACATAGGTAGCAGTTACATGTGTTAGACCAACCACTATAATCCAAGAAACCTGGCAGTCTATAGTATGATGACCACCTTTTGCTTACTCATTTTGCTGGTAGAGGCTTTTACCCCGTTGTTCACTTTTTGCTCACATTATCAAATAGTAAACAGGCAGACCATCTTAATACTTACAATTATATCACTGGTTTCTAATCAGTTCTGTTTCAAACTTTAGTTCCACTACTTAATAATAATAATACTTACATCTATATCCCTCAAGATGGTTTATTTTCCCCAAAAAGGACATGAGCAGGTCCTGGCTGCCAAAGGAAGCCTGGAGATATTTTTGCATTACAACTTGCTAAGGATTATGTGTTTCTCTTGCCTGCCAACAGTCCATATTACAGCTTCATCTGCCTGATGCTAATAGCTGAAGTTATTCCACATCAGCCGAGCTTACCAACTAACCCATCTTTAAGTTGATGCACCTACAGTAGCTATTAAAAAGGCTGCACAGTTGATGTGGGAGATATCAGAATGGCTATCTTCACACTTCCACTATTTGTAGGCCATAAACTGAGCATAATTTGACCTATTTTCAAATAACTGCACACATATCCACTATGTACACAAAGCTTGCAGACCAGGTTTATTATGTAGCACACCTGAAAAATGATGAACACCAAAACAATCATCAAGAAAATAATTGAAGAGTGATCTTACCAACATATTCACCCTGAAACTCTATTCTAGCCTTAGCATCCCACTAAAAGCAATGAAAACAGGCTAATAATTATTATTTATGGCAGTCATGAGCCAAAATACATGTTATTTTAAGTTGTACATTAGCATTTAAATTAAACTAGTTCACTTCTTAAAATACACTTATGGGCCCAAACTTGAATCAGAGATACAGATGTTAAACATGCTTTTGGGTTTTCAAGTGAGCAGGGAATCCCTGTCAGTACACCCAACAAACAATAAGGAAGGGAAAAGAAGTTCACCTTTCCTGATGATGGCATCTTTCCTTTGCTTGCTAAGCAACTGCTAGTTCCATTCCAATTTCAGGATATCTTTGAAGATTTTAATATCTTAACATCCTACAGTATTTATTTCCCTTCTTTCAAGATACATGCCAACATCTGCTATCCTGGCCACACTGTGCCTATGTAGTCTCTTATGAATGTGACTCATACCCCAACCAGTGTGACTGCTACCTTCTTGATGAAAGTGTGAAGGTACACGAGTTACCCCAGGCATCTACACACCATAATACCAAGAGTTCTGGGGGCAAGTTTTCCCTGAAAAGAAGTCACATTGTATAGTCTGCATCCAACATTTGCAGCAGTTCCAGGCTGTACTGAACTATATGGTGCAGAAACACAAGCTGATTAATGTTTTATTCCGTTGTTTGCCATTTATCTGTGGGAGAAACACTCTCACTCTCCTTGATCTTTGTTTTCCTCTCACAAACCGTATTAGTTTTCCAGTGTCTTGCACCTCCTGGAGGAGTCTGTCTATCCATTCACTAAGCAGGGAGCCTAAGGAAATATGCTTTAAGTCTATATTGTCATAGAGAATACTTTTTGGTGTTCTAATTCACAGCTAATTATGATTGAATCTATCCAAAATAAACCCAGGTGTTTAAATGGAGTTACTTCTCATTTAAAGTTGTGGAACTCCCAGGTAAACTGGAAACCTCAAAATCATTCTTAGCTTAAATGAACAGGTGGTGTGGTTTGTTTTCTGTTTTCTTCCATTAGTACCTGTTGTAGCTGCTGATAGTCCTTCTTAAGATTCTTGATGGCAGCGCTTTGCCTTGCAAGTCACTGACACCTCCACATTTCTCTCAGAGTGACACAAGGTCGTAAGTGTAAGGATACAAATCAAAGTGAGAAAACTACTGTATGTTATAATTGCAGAAGTTCTGATCATTATGCACACCTCTGCCAGGAATTAATTTCATTGTTGTCTCTAAAAAGCTGATTATCTAATGGCTTAACGCAAAGTTGTTCAGAGCCGTTCATTTTTAACATAAATCACTTTACTCATCGGCCTGACTATAGTCCATTACACAAGTTTTACCTATGAGTGGACTGTATTATTTTTTGGCTGAAAAGACTAGAGTTTAATTTCTCCCTACCTCCCTTCTTTCCTTACTTCCTCATCTTTGAGCTTAAACCTTGAGAAAGATAAACTCTGGTAACTCCTCTGAACATTTTCCTACAAAATATTCCTTGAGCAAGAGTATAGAACCTTTGTAAAGCGATATTTGAAATCTCTCCATCAAAACATGAAAGTTAGAGAATACACATGGTAGGAGAGAAGCTGAAAAGAAACAGAGTTAGTATCACGGAATTTATCTTGAACGTCAGACATAATAGTGAAACATGCAAATATTTTCCAGGAGCCAACTGGAAATGTTTTTTTAATTTAAAGTATCAATTACCCAAGCAAACATTTGAAAAATTCAGTCCTCTAAAAGACAGGATTTTTTTTCTTATAAAATTGCTCTCAATTAGAACAATAAAATTAAAATCCCAGATAAAACAGTTTTAGAATTAAGTTAAAATATTGGTTTTCTTTTTCTTTCCAAGTTTAGATACCAAGAGAAAAATGTTCATAAGTATATTCATTAAGTAAATAAAATATATATTTTTTACATATAGATTTATTTATCAAGCGGTTATAATGTATACACATATCTAAATATTGTAAAGATAATTCTGAGAAGAGTTGTAAACTTCCCATTAATACTCTGCAAACAATAATCACTTTATTCCACTGTGATTATAAAGAAATTCTGATGTCTACTATCAAAGCATATGAACACCTTACAATGTTTAATGATTTTAATTTCAAAGCACTGATACGGGAAGAAAATGCTATGCTTCCGTTACAGAGTGAGCAAAAAAAGACTAGGGCATGGCTTTGTCCCAGCCACACTGGAAATCTGTGAAGCAGCCCTCCATCCGTTATAATGACTAATCACTCGACCACACTTTGTCTCCATCTCTGTGCTTAATAACCACATCTCTCTTAGAGCTGGTCTCTCTCTGAGGAGAGGCTGGACCCCAGAATGTATTGTCATTGCCAGCCTGCTCAGGAGATAACCATGGCTGAGACAGCAGGCTGAGTGCTACCGAAGACCTATCTGCACTGATAGGCCCACAAGGAAACACTTCCGTCTAAATTACAGCAGGGTCTAGCCCACGGTATTAATTTCTCACTTCCAAGAGAATGAAGAGGCCAGTGAACCTCTCAGTGAAACTGGAAATAGCGTGGCTCTGTTCTACATAAATGTGTGAAGTAGAAGTTCAAAGGCTATTCCCAAATCATGGCCTTATATAAAATCAGCCTGCTACCATGTCAGCATCATATCGTAACACTTTAAACACTTTATTTAAGCATTTCATTTAGAAACAATTACTGTATGGTTTTGTCTAATATAATTAATAGGTCAAGCAGCACTTATTAAGTCTTTAGGCATTAATTAACATTTAAAAATTATCACATATGACACATTAATTAGATATCAATCACTTATTAGAACTACTGACATTTAATAAGCATTTTAATTTATACCAAACTATCCTGCTGTACATATCTTTCCAAATTACAAGTACCTGCAAATAGTTCTTAGGGAGTTTAACATGTTAACTCCTATTTTGTCTTTGTAATTAGCATGTACATAAAAACGTGATTTATACCTTATATATTTAAGTCATTAAAATATATCTACATCTTTTCACATCATAATAAATAACAAAAAATTGAATAAAATGCATAGCATGCATATTGAAATAATTTTAAAAGTGTTATAGAAATTAATAGTGTCTTTCTCCTCTTTCTGTGGCAGAGTTGAACTCAAATCATCCTCTGGTTCTACTGCTGTGTCCTGAGGGAAGAAATAAAAATGTCCAAGTGTTAATTGTTGAACACTGTCACCCTTGACTATGTGTTCTTGTATATTCTTTGATACTTCCCTTGCATAGCTATGTCCTGTTGTCAAGATCTTGCCATTAGACACTTCACAGGCATGATCTCTCTTGACCTAATTGCACTTATTATCAATTTTTATAATACTAACTAGGATGACATATAAAAACCCTGCAGGGTGCCCAAACTTTACAGGACTAATGTCAATGTTGGCAGCCTGATAAGAACCAGAGACCTATGTTTCTTTTGCATATTTTTTTTAACTAATATGTGCACTAACCCATAAGATTCTCATATATTTGCAACCTTACTGAACAAATAGAAATTACCTGTTTATTCATTAGATGTTTCTTGTCCTATATACACTTATGTGATAAATTAAGGTAGAATTTTAGAGTGCAGAGAATTCATGGAGACTTCCAGCTTTCTCTGTATGTGTGCTTGAAACCATATTTGGCTGAGTCGTCTGGAAGGGGAAGGAAATATGGCAGTAGCCTACAGCAGGAGCACATGGGGTGCTTCAAACACACACTTCCATGAGTTGACAACATCCTTGTTTATCTGGTTGCCTCTGTCCTGATCAGTGAACAGAAGCATTTGGTAGCGGGACATACTCTGCAATGCTATCCATGTGAATCTACAGCCAGAGCCACAGAAGAATGTGGGAGTGTGAGTCAACCAGATGCATTTCACTTGCAGTGCATGAGACTTCACAGATCTGTAGCACACCTGTAATGGCTTCATTGGGCTAGCACAGATAACAACAGCTAGTGAAAGCAAACTCTCCAGATGTTCTGGGAATATACGTGCAAGTACCCATGCTGTCTTCTTTCATTACAGTTTTTAGCTGGATTAAGATACCAAATGTAGAATAGTGTGCTACATTTTCACCTTTTCCTCACAGTTTTGACCAAGCCTAAAAGTAGTTGGTTTCATGTAAGCGCTACACTGTTGTTCTGAGAGTAAGAATCAGACAAACAAGGAATGAAAACACTATAATTCCTTTTTTTTCTCTTTATTTTTTTAGGTTGAAGATGAAAAGATGGTTTAGATGAATGCTAGATCACAAGGAGACCTTGCAACATAGAGCCTTGCAGCACGTACATTCTTTAGCCATGTCAGATGTGGGGATCTGAAACAAACCAGTTCCCTAGGATCTCCCAGTACCCCACAGAATAAGATGGGAATCACCAAGGAGCAGTTCGTAGCAGAAACAAAACTCATTTCTCAAGTATAATCAGTTAAATACCTTTAATCTCTATACAGTACATGAGGAGGTTTAAATGGGATTCACAACAGACAGCATGCTATGCAAGGTTTATATAACAGAGAAGGTTGTGACTTAAATTCTGCACTTATGTCAGACCAGTTTTACAACTCGGAAACCTCTCCTGCACTAATGCACTTGTGTCCCTCCTTTCAAAATAACAGGCACCTCTTTCTTATAAAATACAGAGGTCAGGGGATGGTGTTCCTACTATTGAAATGGGATTCAGACTGAAGGGATTCAAATCCACATACCTATATGACTGTGAGATGCTGAGGAATCTTTTCATTTTGGCACTATGCTACTTTGCAGAAGTGAATGAAGAACTCATTGGACTAGAGAGAGAAGTGGAATCTCTGTGACTGCAGTCGTCTGCTGAAGGAGAGGGCACCTACTGTTTGATCCCATCTCTGGGGACTGTTACACTGCTTTATAAATCAATAATTGAATGAAGCCATACGCAGGGCTAGCAGCCAAGAACAAACCCCATCTTTTTTAATTTTAACCCTCACTGAAATGTCATTTAGGGTGCTTGGTCTTTTCATTGCCATGCATCTGCTTGGCAGAGCCTATTGCCTCTTGACATCGGGAGATCCCTATTTTATTTTTCCTGTTTTAAGCCTACATTTAAGACTGTTTTGTTTTCATTGACTTTTAACTGACATTAGCTAATTATTAACTCTGCAGGATAGATTAAATTTTAATTTTAATGTCACTGTAAAACACCATGAGCTGCCTCAGCATGATAAGATGCTATAAAAGTTTAAACTGTTGTTATAAGTTAGCCACCTGTTCAAAACGTTAAAAATCTACACGTTTAAATCAATCACTCTGCACTGGATGCCCCATCAAGGCTAATGTTGATAAATTATACTCTTAGCTCTAGTTGATACAGAGTCATTATTCTCCAGAATGCTAGTATATTGGACTTTATTTTGTAGACTTTTAGTTGGGATTGCAATGTCATTTTTCAAAATCCTAAATACACTCCAATGCGTATTTTCCAACCTGCTAAATTGCTCAGAGATTACCCTGGCTAAATAGTACTTTTGATGTTTTGTCTGGTGTACGAGACATATATCGGAGATGTACTGTTCCAGGAGGAGTTCCTGAAAGTACTGAAGAATGGTATAAAGGCCTATGTTCTTACAGTTCTTGCCATCTCTGTGCCAAGGATTGGATGAAAAGACATATGGAAAAAAAAACCTATACCTCCATCTCAAGAGACAACGAATGAATCTGCAGGCTGGAGCAAATGGGATTTCTGTTTTAGATGTGAGAAAATAGGGTAGGGAAAAAATCACTTCTTTTGGATTGTCTACCTATAGAAGATGGCTGATGTTTTTCCCATGTCTATTTTGTCTCTTCACATGGTAAATTCACTTGGATAAGTACTATTTCTTACTGTAAGCAAGGTTATTTCTGTAGCTCCAATAAAGAAAAAGAGCACACTGACGTTGCATCTTTCAGTAGTCTTAGTTCTGCAGTCAGGGAACTGACTTTACTACCTCCTGTTCTTGCACTCAGAAAAGGTTTGTAAATAAACCAAAAGTCATGGACTTCAGCATTTTATTATAACTGAAGCAACCCTGAAACTGAGTGACTTCTTCAACTCATTCATTATTTTCATTTGGATGAATATAAATTCTTTCTAACACTGCACAAAAAACGCTGCATTGTCTGAGACAGGTGACAGCAGACCCTTCAGTTTCCCTTTGCAATAAATTCCTGTTGATTCCTAGAGTGAAAGACTCCCCAGAGAGGCAAAATTCTAACTTAGTTATTGATGGAGGAAAAAAGTAAAAGATTTAGCTGACTGCATGAGGATTAGCATGGGTTTACCATGCATACCCATCTAGGGCTGTGCTTCCTGGGCACTACAACTATGCATAGGATACTTAGAATCTGTACCCTGACAGTGATTACGAGTATCAGTGTAGCTGATAGATGACAGGGGACAATACATAGGTCTGGAGGTTAAGAGGCATGAATCAGCTGACATCTGTGCTGCTGAAAGCAATCTTACTCTAGAGCACGCTCCCTGTGCCCACATGCCATAGCTCTTCAACGTCCATCTCTCAAGGATCTGTGTGTTGCTCCTATGAACACACCGTGTAATTACTATTTTTGTACATTTTCAGTTCAAAGTGGTTAAAAAAAGAAAAAAAAAAAGCAAAGGCTATGATACATCTTTCTGACTGAATATTTTTCATACGTTTTAACATATGTGAATATACATTGCATATCATGAGGTGCCTTATTAGTTGTTCAAGCGTTATTTTGGAGAGAATGAGTTGCAATGACCGAGAACATGTCCAAGAAAACAAACAGGAAGAAAGGAAAGTCAAATTCTAGTGTCCAAACTTTGTCTCTGGGACTCTTATTCACTGAAATAAGACTTTCCTAATTCTTAACAAAAGCCAGGGAAGTTAAGCTTACAGAATATTTAGACAATGTATAGGTTGGGTGTATGTGTGTGTGTATGTGTGTGTGGAAATTCCTTAGTTTTGAAACACACTTTTTTCCTAATACAGACAAGTCTTTTGGAGCTTTGAAAAATTTCAGTGTACCTTTCTTTAGAACTGCAATTGTTTCTCTCTTTCTGTTTGGAATATCCTTAGTCACTTAGTAATGGAAATCTGAAATGCTGTTTGGCAATTTTTCCACAAATACGTGAGGAGCATTTCTGTCCTAGCATTTCTCCACAAAACAATTTTGTGTAAGTTACAAGAGATATCACAACAAAGGGGATTACAAAGACCTGACATATGGTGTCACCTGTCATTTCTGACAAATGTAAATGCGAGAATAAAATCTTAGGTAGAAAATAAGAACATATGAGTCAGTGTTGAGTGAAAGGGCATCAAAGACTCTGGTTCCAGATTCTTTTTCTTTACCTCTGTTGTTTTTCTTCAATTTATCTGCATAGTCTATTTCTTATTCTGAGTTTACATTGGGTGCAAATTTACCTTCTTTTTTAAAGAAACAATACAGACCAGCAGTGACTGTGAAATATCTACTAGTATAGAAAATTCAAATTAAGTTGTGGAGAGTAGTTTCTGTTGGAGGAAAATATCCAAAAAGCCCAAGAGAAGTGAGGTTGATGCTGCTCCACATCCCCAGGACTGACTGATAGTGAGGTTACAGATGTGTTCTGAGCAGGCACACACACCAAGCACACACAATACATCACATCTATCCATCTCGACGTGGCCAGCCACTCAGATCACAGACAGATACACAGACTCAATACCCACACAAATACAGACAGCACCAATGGCCTCATCCTGCTCCCCTCTCNATATATATATATATATATACACACATATATACAGCGTGGATCTCTCTAGCAGCTGAGTGCTCAGTCTGTCCAGTAGCTGCCCCTGGATCCCAGCCTCACCAGTTGCTGGCATCTGGACATCCGTGTCCCTGAAACCACTACCCCATTCCTGTTGCTGATACAGACCATTGCTGAAACAGACACAGCTCACAAGGAATTCCCTGGTCTCAATAACTGATACCCTATGCTCTTGCCCCCAGACAGATAGGGTGACCTGTCCTCGGAGACCCATCTGTCCAATTGCTCCTGTCATTTCACCTACCCACCAGCCAGCTCGGCTTGATCCACGCTAAAGGTCACACAATCCCTTGCACACCTACACTTGCTCAAGTTGCTGCATCACAGACACAGAGGGCTTCTGTGACCCCTAATTTGACTCCATTTGCTGCACTAACATCCCCTTATACACTTACCTCACCCCCCCGGCCGCCATTGAGTAGAGAGACCTCACACAGGAAAGATTTGGAAAGGAATTTAGTTAGAAGATAGGGCATACTGTGCTGGTCAGACTCAGGATATACACAGAGAAGCGTACTGACTAGACATGTCATCAGTTCTTTTTATCCCATTAACCATCTATTTCCCACACTTGTTCCTCCCAATATCACCAAACTTCCTCCCTTGTGCCCTTTTTCCTGCCCTTTTCTCCTCTAAACTCCTACAGTAAGTACTGTGCTCTTAAAACTGCCCTTCTCCTGCATCCCATTTGCAGTGTCCCACAGCCATATGCACCAAGCCCATTAAGCTGAATGGTTTTCTGGGGAGCTGTTCCTGATGACTCTTCCTATGCATGCCTGGACAATGGAGCTGAGGTTCTGCTGGGACAGCCCTGGGAAAGGCCTGGTCAGGGTGCTTGTTCCTCAGTAGTCCTTAGTTTTGTTGCCCGCTTGCCATTGTGCACCCAAGTGCTCCTCTGATTTCCACAGATGGGCTTTTGATGAGCCGATAACACCTTGTGAAGCACCTTGAAGTAGTCAGCAGGGTATTATTTGGGCTTCCTTTCCTGCTGTTGTCTTTCTGAGCACCTTTGGGGGTGAGAAAATGAGCTTTATCACATAACCTAACTCCTTTAGCCCCCTTCATTAACATAGTGCTTGCTGGAGACCTTGCATCCCCAGCTTTCAAAATTTCATTTGATTTAATTGAGTAGTTGCAGTCTCAGTATTTTATTGGGAATAACTGGTTTACTCTCATTCTCTGAAAAAGAGGTATAAGTGTTTTCCCTATCTATGAAGAAACCTTTAAAGTGGTGACCAGAATTTAATTAATTTTTATAACTCTGTACTCAGAAACCATATAGTTCTTATCTCTTCAGTATCCAAGGATCATGCTGAGTACTCTTTAATATAATTTTCTTGTCTGAGGTAGAATAATTTATGCCAAGAACTTCTGCAGAGGTGATAAGAAATGGCTACTCTCATCCTCCAGGAGAGATTCAAATGCAGCAACTTGCCCTGTTGCTCGCCTAATGTATACCTTGAGCTCAGGCGGGCACTGGATGCATCTCTCATATCTGAGTGGAGTGAATATTCTCCCCTTGAATCTGTAGTACCCAGCAGAAATATTTATCTTCATTCAGACCATGGAAACATTAACATCTATAAAACAATTGACCCTATATTTTCCAAACCTTTGGGCAATAAGTAACTCTCTATGTCTGCACATACCTCTCATCTATCTTTCAGAAAATATTTCACCGAACCTACAAGCAGCAGAGTTTCACAGTCTCTTTGGCATCTGGACTTTTGTGTTAGATATGTTCGTACTCAATGATTGCATTTTATGGTAATTGTTTTTCGCTTTGACAGACACAACCTTGGTCGTCTGTGTAGTGTACCCATTATCTTTAGAAAAGCACTCAGACTTTCAGATGGTAAAAAGAGGACAAGAAATACAATGAAAAATCAATAAAAAAAATAATTTGGCAATATCCCTCTAAACAACTCTTTGGGATAAATAAAATCTTATATGTTTTCTATTGACATTTGCAGAAAAAGCAATGCAGAAATAATAAAAAAAAAACCTGAAAATCATTATATGCTATGCAGTAAACTTTGTAAGAACTTTTAGAAAATTGTCCATTGAGAATGTAAAAAAATTCAAATGTGTCTGTATTGTTAGATGAAATCCCTCTCTTATCTTGGTGGTTTGCTGTCTGCTGTTTCTGCAGCAGCACAGAACTAAATACAAATGAACCCGTATTATCAAAGGGCACTAGAAAGTTTGAAATTTATATTTAATATATAGTGAATGAAAAACAATTCTTTAGTAGAGTTTTGAGTCTTATCAGGGATAACATTTTCTTTTAATTTTTTTTTGATAGACCAGAAATCTTCTCAATAACATTTTATAACTGTATAGAATTGAACTGGAAAAAAAAAAAAAAAAAAAGTTGTTTCAAGGGTTGTCTATTCTGGAGTTTAACCTGAATTTTTTTTTTAAATAACTTACTAATAAAAAACAAACAGATCCTCTAATCAGTAGCTGTCTGCTTAATTACTAAGAAAGACTTTTCCTAATGGGAATAGCTTCTTCCCTAAATTGTTGGGTTCTACAATGTAGGAGTCTGCATCTAATTTAAGTGATTATGCTCTTACTAAGCCCCAATTTTAACTGATTAAACCTAGAGAGTGAACCATCTCACCCTACATTTTAATTCTGCATATGACCAATATAAATACAGCCTGGTTTGGTTCTTGCAGGTATGCAAGATACAATGAGCTATATTCCTGTGGGTCTGGCAAATATGACACAGTACTTACAGCGAAGGTACAACTGTAGACGAAGCACCAAAGATCTTGTGAAGGTATCCAAAGATACACTTGGGAATTTAAGAAGGCACTAGCAAAGGGGCCTGTGCTTAGGCAGCTTTAAAAAAAAAATCTTATTTAAGCCTCGGATGAAACCCATCTGAGTTGACCTAGTACACAGACTATTACCATGCTGTATGCTCTGCCCTGATATGTATTAAACCCTTTTTTCCTCTACACTTAAAGAAATAAAATTGTAAATGAGATACATGAAGAAAACTTTTCCTTTCTATTTAGCATTGATAAGAGCCTCAGTGCTCTTTCGAGTTTCAGGCAAGATGTTTTAAGGATAAAAGGAAACCAAACAGAACCCGGTGGACAGACATAAGAATGCTGTGCTCCTTTGGATATGTATATAAAAGGAAAGTGTTGTAAAGAAAAAAATAACATTAATAGATATACATTGACACTGTCCTGCATGACATCCTGGTCTCAAAATTGGGAAGTCATGGATTTCATGGATGGACCATTTGGTGGGTAAGGAACTGCCTGGATGGCCCCACTAAAAGGGTTGTGGTCAACAGCTCAATGTCCAAGAGGCAGCCAGTGATAAGTGGTGCTCCTCAGGGGTCAGTACTAGGACCAATGCTGTTTAACATCTTTGTGGGAGACAAGGACAGTGGAATAGAGCGCTCCCTCAGAAAGTTTGCCGATGACACCAAGTTCGGTGGCAAGTTCGACATGCTGTAGGGAAGGAATGTCATCCAGAGGGACCTGGACAGGCTTGAGAGGTGGGCTAGTGCAAATTGTTTGAAGTTCAACCAAGCCAAGTTGGAATGGGTCCAGCAGAGGGCCACAAAGATGATCAGGGGGGCTCAAACATCTCTACTATGAAGTCGGGCTGAGAGAACTGGGGTTGTTCAGCCTGAAGAAGAGAAGACTCCAGGGAGACCTTATAGCAGCCTTCCAGTATCTGAATGGAGCCTACAGGAGAGATAGAGAGGCACTCTTTGTCAGGAAGTGTAGTGACAGAACAAGGGGTAATGGTTTTAAATTGAAAGAGGGGAGATTGAGATTAGATACTAGAAAGAAATTCTTTCCTGTGAGGGTGGTGAGACACTGGAACAGGTTGCCTAAAAAGTTGTGAATGTCCCATCCCTGGAAGTGTTTAAGACCAGGCTGGATGGTGCTTTGAGCAATCTTGCCTACTGGGAGGTGTTCCTGTCCAAGGCAGGGGGGTTGGAACTTGATGATCTTTAAGGTCCCTTCTGACTCTAACCATTCTATGATTCTATGATTCTATAAAAGCACCTTCTCACTAAAATATTTTTTCCTCGTAGATTCCATTGTTCTTCATGGTCACTGGAACAAAGATAAATTTGCTTTAATTTAATGAAGAACTTTTAAATTAGAATATAGGACTTTTGAAATGGTGAGATTTTTTGCCCAAAAATGGCCTCCCATGGAAGGTAATGGGATCTCTCTCACCATACATCTTAAAGTATAGTACTAGAAAAACCCCAACCCTATCATATATTTGAGGTGATTTTGATTCTAGCCAAATACTTCTCATTCAGTTTTTAAAGAGATGATCATATGGGTGTTTGAGGTCCTTACAATCCATATTTCTGCACTTGCTAAGTGATTACTTAGTTTTAGCCAGCTTGAAACTAGGCTCCTAGTTTAAGCTAATCCTCAACCCTTGCCTGACAATGAACGAAGAGAGAAGGCAAATTGTGCTAAGGATTCAATCCACCTGATCACAGGTTGGACGATTCACTCACTGTCTGGAAGTAGCTGTGGATATAACTAGATTCACCTGCTGGGCTGTCAGAGTATTAGGTGTATCTAGCCCCAGAAAATGAGAGTATTCCACAAGCAGATGAAATAGGTGTGGTCTGTACATGTCTGTTGATTTTTAAGGAGACCAGATGATTATCTTAGCTTAATTTTTTAAGGTGAGCTGAACCTTTTCTGATTTCCAAATCAGAACTGAGAACATACTTTATGGCTGTAGGTCACTCTTGTGGGACACTGACAGGAAGACTTAGAGAAATTATTTTCAGAAGAAACACCAGGGATGTGACAATGTTTAATTTGTGAATAAATTTTTAAAAGTGAGAATGTATGAATTCAGGATAGAAAATTCTTTATATTATTTTTTCATAATGTACACACATGTTCTTATTGTGATACAGTCTTGACCTTAGATGTTAGACAGTCTCATAATATGATTGCTGATAGAGTATTATATCTTATGTTTCAACATTAGAAAATGCTACTTTAGAGCTATATTCCTTTAGCTTTCTAGAACTTTTACCTTTAAATTTGATTTTTATTAATGAAATATAAGAAGATGTAGATTTTGACTATTTACTACAGCCTAAATGATCCGAAATTCAATAAAAATCCACATACAGTTAATTGACCAATAACAATTATTTAGCTATTATGTGTTTGATAGTATACACATTTCACATAAACATAGTCAGCATGAATTTTAGATGGGACTATACCCCTTCTTTTTCAAAAACAGCATTCTCTTTGTAATCATGGGCAACATTTTGAACATACGGATTACATTATTTGACAATCATTTATTGTGCCTGCAGTTATCTAGATATCTCATAAACTGAGACAAAGTTTTTAAAACCCAGGCAGCCATGGTTTCCAGGAATTCTTGTCAAAGAGACAAAGAGAAAACTATTTCTTCTTCTGAATAATGGAGGTAATTCTTGACTCATGTTTTTCTAACGTCTTGGCACAGTGTCTCAGACGATAATGTCTTGAATCTCTGAAATGCACATGAAGACATTTCTGAGCCAGAAAAAAACTATGAAAATAGAACCATAATTTGTATTACTTCCTGGTGTAGATGATGGAAGAAATAACAAATGAATGTTCAGTGTTTCTGAGATACACGCCAGCTGGCTTTATGACAATAATTGCTGTCTTTACAAACAAAAAAATAAAAAAACAGACTACAAAGGTGGCTGTCCAGTTCCCTTGATTGCACAAATAAGATAAGACTAAGATTAAATATTAATTTACTGGTACAATTAATTCAGTCATGTAATTTAATAGAGTCTCAACTATTGCTGCCATTAGGTATATTCATACATGCAGTGGTCATCCCAGAGAAATATTGTTTGTACATTGCTCTAAGTAAAATCTACCCTAGATATCTATTTCCCCTGGTGAAGTCTTAGCAGTCCAGTGATAGACCTAAAATGGTAGCTGATTTTATATTTATATGTTTTTTCATGCAAAATTTCATGAGCAGCTGTACTACTGATAAAGAAATTTTGTCAATAGGTGATATTTTAGATTTTGAACCCCAGGAGAAGTACACCAAAGGAAAGTTTATAACAGGTGAGACATATCTTTGATTAGTTTAGTATTAAACATATGGAACATAAATGAAATTCTGCAGCCTCAGGATTAAAGGAATGTATAACTAAGAGGGTTCTTTACTGAATATTTCATCCTTTGGTGTACATAACTACCTCTGATATTACTTCAGAGGAAGACCCCCACAAGTTGCAAAAAAGAAATGTGAAGCAAAGGAAAGATGAATGCGTTCCAGACTATTTTAGTCTTCTGAAACATTCTGCCTGCCCCCTTTCTTTTTTTTTTCTTTCACTTTTTTTTTATTTTTTTTTATTTTCTAAAGTTTAGACAGGTCAGTTACAGCTTTATTTTTGTTGTTTTGGAAAAAACATGAATAAAAGCGCAATCAGCTTGTTCTAGCTGTGTTTTTTCTTAAGGTGCTAACTGTAGATTCATGGTATTCCAATTACATTTGGTGGTTCAAATAGCATAAATATATCTCAGAATACTGCCCTTAGAATACCGTTAGAAGAATGAACAGGAGACGGAGTGTATCATCTGTGACCTGTGCTTCTATAGTGTTCTGGTTTACAGTGCAGTGGGGTTCCTTCAGAGTGTGAAGGTCAAGAGAGGATGAATAAATGTATTTGGATGACTTTGTTCATGACCAGTTGGTGTCAAATTATGGAAAGTACCAAACTGGTGTCAGCAGGGATGGTTTAGCTCCAAACACTCAGACATAATTGAAAAGGTGATGCCAGTAAAGGTTTTACAGTCCAACAACATTTTTCCACAAAGAATTATTATTTAATAAGAGGAAAGCATAAATCCTGTGTCTTTTTGATATTTAATAGTGTTTGGTTCTCACAAATTTACTGCATGAGTTTGCCTCTGGACATCTATTTCCAAACAGAAGTACACAGATGAAAAAGTACTATGCAAATGTAAATAACTAGTTAATAGGATTCTTGGTGTCCAAAAGAATCCAGAAGTAAAAAGAATTTTTTTCTTAGCATTTAACATTTTTGTTTAGTTGTTTTTTACTTCCTTTCTCTTCTAACCATCAACATGTTGTGCCAATTATTTTAAAAGCTGTTTCCCAGTATTTTCATTGCTATTTAGTAACAAAGGTTACAATTTTTTCTTGCCCCCTCCTTATTTTCTTCAGAGGAAGCAATGTCAAATAACAGTTTAATGAGTATCCTACTATCTGAGACCTTTGCCTAACCCAAGAGCTGTGTAAAACCAATTAGAAGTGTACATTTGCAAATTGGATGCACGCAAGCATAACTAGTCCCTCTCCCCCCTCCCCCCAAAAAAACAGGACTTGATTGTAGCTAAGCTTATTTTGAAACAAGGTTTGAAGAGTCTTTTGATTATATACATGTTGCTAAAGTCTTAATATCTAAAATATTTTTTTCTTTGACAAGCCATCTCCTGACCCAAGTTCATACAGTGATGTATTCACTCTTTAAAGCATATATACTTCCAATGTCCGTGTCCAGGCAGATGATCTTATGGAATTACATTTTTTTTTTTTAATTTAATTTGCAACAGGTTTATTTTGTTCAGTTTGTTTGTTTGTTTTCACATGAGGTTTTCTATGAAGAATTTGAAAAGACAGAATTGTTAGCCTATGAGTTTTAAGGAAGCCTGAAATTTTAATTTCACTGAACACCAGACAGGCACATAGGGTGTTCAGTTCCCCACATGTGTGAGGTCCACTTAAGATGACTAAATTTGTTCTGCTTAGCATCCAGGTGCCACTACAAAAGAGCATGTGTCCCCAGTCATGTCTGTAAACCATACAGTGATGTGTTAACGTGGTCTAACTCTGGACTGACAGCTCAGCCCGCCATAGCTGCTCACTCACCCACCACAGTGGGACAGGAGAGAATTAGAAGGGTGAAAGGGAGAACACTCATGGGTTGAGATAAAGACATTTCAATAGGCAGAGGAAAAGGTTTGCATGCAAGCAAAGAAAAACAAGGAATTAATTCACTACTTGTCATCAGCAGGCAGGTCTTCAGCCATCTCCAGGACAGCAGGGCTTCATCACACATAACCACTACTCGTTAAGACAAATGCCATAATTCTGAATATCATCTCTTTCTCCTTCTGCCCACAGCTTTGTTGCTGAGCATGACATAATATGGTCTGTGATATTCCTTTAGTCACTTGGGGTCAACTGACCCAGCTGTGTCCACTTCCAACTTCTTGTGCACCCCCAGTCAACTCGCTGGCGGTGCCGTGTCAGAAAGAAGACCTTGACATAGTGTAAGAACTGTTCAACAATAGCTAAAACATCCCTGTGTTACCAAAACTCTTTTCATCACAAATTCAGAGCATGGTACCATAGAAAATGCTATGAAGAAAATTAACTCTATCTCACCTAAAACCAGTACAAGTTGTCAAGTCTAAGTATCTCAAATAGCAATAGATGACTGTATGAATTCAACTGAATGAAATCCATACCCATCTAAAAAAGAAAGACTGTAATACAAGAAGATACTGTAGGGTGAGCAAAAAAATAATGAAATTTCAACTCATTTTTACAATAAAAATATACTTTATGAGAGGTGTGTCAAGCAAAAGGACAGGCTTTTCCTCCCCTCAGTATCCTTTCATTGGTGCAATATACTATATAATCTTTTATGCTATCATATCTCAGTTCTCTAAGAACGTATAACCTACAGCTATTTGTAATAATGATACTTGAAACTGCTTCTTAAAGAGAGAGAGAGACAAAATTAAACCAGGGTAAAGCATTCGGTGAAATCCAAATGCTGTCACTGTTTTGCAAAGACATTCTTCCAGAATAAAGATAAAGATTTGCATCTAGATGATCTAATTGTAAAAGTTTCAGGTTTTGATCTCAGCCAAAAAAATCATCACCAGACTGGCTTGGAAGATTCAAATGGCACAGATAAGAGCTATTTAAATAAAATAAATAAATAAATAGTAAGCCCTTTCTTTCCATGATGGGGTGCGGAATTTTAAAAACAACCAAACACACGTCAGGAGAGTTAGCTATGAAACTCTTCTTGGACTATATCTAAGAGTAGACACTGTTTATAGTCCTGAACCTCAGCAATGAGGGTAACAGAGGATAACAAGGCTAAATTTGCAGTTGGAAGTGAAACTGTTAATACAGATAGTTCTCCATTTTGTGAGGGGGATGGGGGGCGGGGGAAGTCTTGGCAGTTGCTCCATTCTTCACAACATGAAGCTAAAGGTCAGTATTTGTAATGTAGATGCAGCAGTGTTAGTAAGTGGACATAATGCACTTCAGTACACATAACCTCATGCATTCCATACAGGTATAATCAGCAGGTCCATTAAGTGGTATATTAAATATAAACCATAAAACAAACAGAGCAACATCAACTCTTTAATGATATCAAACAACAATCAAATCTTTAGGTCAAAATTGTTGTCCATGTAATATGACAAAGTGTCCTTTTTAATCAAAGTCTTTTTCCTTGTCATCGCATCCATTCTCCAGGGCAGAATACTTCACTCACATAGGCTTCTCCTTCTGTGAGATATGGGATTTTTTTCCCCAGTCTTACCTTCTTTTTCAGAATTATTTCCAAGAATGTCTCCCAAAAGGAGAATATTTCCTTTTAAACAAGTAGGAAGAGTTTGGCTGACCTGAACAATTCCATTAGCTTTCAGATTCCATCCCAGGTTCAAAATCAAGAAAATGTCCAATCTTAGATCTCATAATGGAGTGGGGATT
>VXBJ01000191.1:127928-168795 GCA_013400055.1 Nycticryphes semicollaris | reverse complement strand
TTTTTTTTTTTTTTTAGCAGTAAATTCCAGATTAGCCTCAGGACTAGAAAGTATAGGCTGTTATGCTCTCCTGCTTTTATAATGAGAGATCATTTGTCCATACTTCTGCTTAACTAAGAACATTGTCTGCATCAATAGTTTTTCCTTACTCTTGATAATTATTGCAATTTGCAAGTTACCTCACATCTGTCATTATGTTACAGTGTTAGTTTAAAAAAATAAAACCAAAAATACTCATGCACTTAAAGGAATATGCTTTTTTTTTTATATATCAGGCTCACTACATCAGCACAATGTCAGCTCTATCCCTCCTCTATATTTCAGGTTTCATTATTTAATATTATGTTCAATGCAGAGAACAAATGCTGTTCTCTAAGCTGCCCACCTGCCCCACTGCAGGTTTCTAGGCATCAGATCCAGTCAGATATGTAACTTGCATCTACATAATAGCTATTCATTCCAGACAGTCCTAGAATAATAAATATTTTATACTTAATACTGTAGTCAATAAAAAGTATTAAGTGTTTTTTAATAATTTGAGGGGGAACGTCTAGGATGCCAAATATATAGGCAAGGTGAGAAGGACTGGGTAAAATATCTGGTTATCTATTACAGAAATTAATATGTCTGGTCTTTTCCTTCTGTTACAGTTACAAAAATAACTTAAAATTGTAAGAACAACTGCGTCAAGTCATCCATCCCATTTTCAGCCATGGTCATAAGCAAATAAGGAAAAGTAAGATCAATACAAACAAGCATGATACTTTCTCTTAATTCTTTCACATCCTCCCACTCCCTATTAACAGTTAAGAATCTTCAGAAATTGGACATTATTTCTGTGGATGCATGTATATTACAGCTTTAGTTTGTATATTTTTTTCAGTGAATATTCAGATTACCTTCATTTACTGCACTTTGATCTTTTTTTTACATGAGCTTGGAGCTTTTAAATTGGGTATCTTTCAGGTGACGTCTAGCTAAAGCCACTCCAGGACTGCAAACAATGCACTTGGGTTGCTAACTGTGACTGACCAATAAGCCCCAACACTGGAAGAGTACTCTGAGGGAGTAGGCCTGTGAAGTGTCCATGAAGCTCAGGATGGGACTGACCACAGCTGTTGCGAAGAAGTTGACTTTATTTTAATATGAAGGAAACAGAGCGGCAGCCCTTCTTTTAGAGAGGCAGCTATCAATAGCTGAGTGGGTCAGCTGGTAGTGTGCTTCTCCCTCAGTTCATTGAAAGAGTATAAAGCATGGGGGTAGCGAGTGCATGGATCAACTCAATACAGAGTATAAAACCTGAGCAACTAACAAAAGAACTTCAAAGAGAGCGATGGGTTTGAGCTGGCTTCAACCTACATATTCCTTCCTGGCGACTGGGGACACTGTGTCTTGACAATGAGCATATTATAAAGACAGATAATGGAAATCACATTGGTGTTGTGGCTGAACTGTTTACTGCAATTGCTATATAAATATTGCTAAGTATAAATGACATTTGTGTTATGTTAGGAAATATATTTTGTGTCATTCTGCTAAATCATAAATCCCATGTAAAATCAATTATATTTAAATAAGTACATTTTATATTGAATGTTACACCCTCTACTCTCAGAATATCTAAAAGAACCTGGTCAGAGAGTATTGGACTCTGACACTAGCAGGCCTTCAGTTCACAGTGCTTGGTCAGACCTGGTCTAAATTAAACCTTAGTGCATATAGTGTTATCGTCGGTTCTCGGGACTAATAGTTTCATCCTATCCATCCAACCTCATGGACTATAATGGTTACTGCTCTATTTGGCTTGTGCATTTAATTATTCCTACAGAATTCCTTTTCCATAAATTTCTCAGCCCTTTACTTGATCCCAGGTAAACTTTAAATATCCAAATGAGCACTGCACTTTCTCTGGCAAAAGAAATTACTTCATATCTTAATCTAAATACAGTGGCATGCTTCAGTCAACAGCTATGGGTATAAAACAGAGAAGATCTGCTTTCTCTAAAAGCTGTCATGATAGGATGTCCTGTGTCCTAAGTACCTCCAATCCATACAGGATTCTCACAGAAAACCTGCTGAGATTCTGTAGTGCAACTTTGAAAGCAAGTAAATCCGATCATGAGGTCAGCCATGGTGTGTACTGAAACTTGTGCAAATATCTTGAATCAATGAGGCATGTACTAATGCAAACTTCTGCTTCTACAAATTCCCTTGGTGTATCTAGGGCTCACTGTATATTGTAATCTCATCATAAGAGTAAATATATGTAGCTCTTTGACCTACAGTGCTCCTAGGAAGCATGTCAGGGAGTCACAGACGTGCTTCAATAGCAACCAATCACAGAGCCTCTTCTGTCTGCAGGCACAAAGAAGATCAGAAGGTAACCTTGTTTGGGGGTTTCCTGACAACTTTAAGATCACAGTAAGTCTGGTCATCTAAGTCCTGTGATATGAAGCTTAAAAAACGTTCTTTATGTTAATCCTAAATACAAATTAATTTTATATATGAATGGTTTCTGAAAATTCAGAGTAAATGTTGAAAATCTCAAATTGTCACTTCATCCAAAAGCTGAGATCCACATCCTTCTGAGATTAGAACTTTTAAATAATTACATGTGATGTGTTTTTTAAGAAATTATTTAGCGTTAATTATAAAAATGTAAGGCAAGAATATTCAAATCTAAGGGCCTACAGCTCATAACCTCTGGCTTCACTTAGGTACTTAAATAATTGTAAGCCCCAGGCATAAAAGAGTTGAAAAGAGTTCTTAACTATTTGATTCAATGTTTTCAATTAACTAAAAGTGATTCTTAATAAAACATAAAATACAAAGATTTTAAAGGCTAATATACCTTCAGAGAATAAAAAATACTTTCTTGCACTTATTAATAAAGTAAGACCACAAAATCTACTTCAGAGATTATAATTTTATCTTAAAAAATAAATGTTTCTAGTCCACTCAGTTGTTCAGAACATAAGCAGAAAAAAATATTTTCCTGATTGTTTAAACAAATACCTTTAATGTCTTTGACTGTTATCCAAAACCAATTGAAACGTTATTTACAAATGAATTTTCTGAGCATAGGATACTATTTATAAATGGATTTGTCACAAACTTTGAAAAATATATCAGAAATTGTTTAGCATGTGGCCTTTCATCAGTTCTACTAAAGAAACCAGTAGAATTGACGACTTAGATCCTTTTGTTTGCTTGTTTTGTCCTTAAAAAAATATAAGGACAGCAATGGGATGAGTAGGTGCTGCAATTGGAGGTGGAAGCTGATCAGATCACATCCCAGGTTCCCATATTAGGAGATGGGAAGTTAAATGGACAACTTCTGTTGTGTATCATGAGAATGAATTTATGTGATAGAACGCAAGGAATGAAGACTCAAACCCAGAAGTCCAGATAGAAGTAAAAGAAATATGAATTACATAATAACAACAATACAGAAATCTGGAAAATCTTTCGGTTACCTGGAAAGTTACTTTATTTTTAGAAGAAATTGGAGCGTCTTTGAATTTCATGGGATTTTTTCAGATGCTGATCTCACTTGGGTAACAGTATCACATTTTTATTTTGCATAAATGTACAGTGGGTGTTCCTTTTTCTAGTTTAGCTGAAACAAATTTTATGTGTGGGAAGACTCTTTATATTTATTTGTATTCCTTCCAAGCTGAATGACACGCTCCAACTTTGAAGGCGTTCCCAAGATTTTTAAGTTCTATTCAAGAAGGAATCAGACTCACTAATATTCCAACTAAAATCAGTTTTATTTCAGCCTTTTTGGTTATTATTGCTGTGAGAAAGAGAAACAGAATTCTGAGAGTCATTTAACAGTTATGACTGATGTCACAGAACCAGAATATTTTTATCAGAAAGGTCATCATGACCTTAATTTATGATTTTCATTTGGATGGTCTCAATGAGAGTAGTTAATTAAACTGAAATTTGAAATTCAATAACTCTGAATGTTTTTCAGAAGAGTTGCTAAAACCAGAAATATTTAAAGGCCAAACATCTCTTCTCTTCTCTTCTCTTCTCTTCTCTTCTCTTCTCTTCTCTTCTCTTCTCTTCTCTTCTCTTCTCTAGCCACTTAGAAATTGGAAGATACTTGGTGAAACATTGAGGAAATACTCTTTATAATTCCAGGCATTGGGATCAACAGCCTAACTGTTGTCTAGATCTATTTATTTATTTATTTAACTAAATTTAATGACAGATATCTCTAAGAAGAGATTCAAAGCATGTTCCAAGAACTAGATTTAAATTTAGTATCTCTGATGATAACATCAGTACCATTTCATGTTTCATCCATCATTTTATTGAAAAATATTTTTATAGTGGCCCAGAATGATCACTTTTCAGTTTGCCTGTCTGCACTCAATTTACCTGGAGATGAAATCACCAGAAGATTTGTGGAGCTGGCCAGAGTTGCAAAAGCTATACCTATACCTCTAGATTAAAAGGGATTATGGAAGAATGGTCTAGAAGAACCATCCAAAATGCGTAATCAAAAAATAAAAATCAAATAACTTAGATCAAGCATAGCAAATTATTTCCTGACTACCTGGGTCATTATACTGATACATAGTATTTTGTATTGTCTTTTTATATATCTCATATTAAAGGATCTTTAATAGTGATTGAACATGGACAAACTTTGTTTTGTATAGTAAAAAAAAAATAATTTAAATGTATGGAGTTCAAATGGTAAAATACCATTTATAGAGTAGAACATCAGACATTTTTTGTGGATTATAATCTTGCAGAAAAAAATTTAGTAGAGAACATGAAGAAAGCAAGCATTATGAAACACCAAAAATTTTCAATACAGAATATAAGTCACTGTGACAATTCACTGTGACAATTTGACTGCAGTTCTGGTTGTCTAAAAAAATATCTGTTTTTCAGATGAGTTCATAGACTCTTAAGGCCATAAGTAACTACTCAAATAATGTCATCAGACATCTTGTATAAAATCTGCAATAGTTTTTTTTTACATGGAGTCATTCCATCAAGTCCATACTTCTCATTTATGTAAACTACCACTTAAGGAGACCTCAGACATCTGAGCTTAACACAGAAATATTGAATGGCAATGGAACAAAGTTAACTCTAGTTTACCTGAGTTTTTCAACAGTCGTGTTCATCATTATTGTTTGAATATGTCTAGCTTCAGCTTCCAGTCACCTGACCTCATTAGCTGCACACGAATGAGATTTAAAACTACTAGTTTCTGAAAATTCATCATGTAAACAATTAGTAAATTCACATATCTTTTTCCTTCATAACTCGTCTAGAAAGACATTAGGTTTCATTTCACCTGACTTTTGACAAAATGGATATCTAGGTTTCCTCTATGATCAAAGGAAAGAGGTAGATATGTTATGAAGGTGTTTTGTCCTGTTGTAAAATCAGTGTCAAAGGAAGTGACATTTCACTAAATAGTCTCTAGGCCAGATGCTTAGCTTTTAGAAGAGTAAAGATTAGTGACACAATTAAGAATTGACTGCTGGAAAACCTAAGAAGTTGCTGAAACATCTGCACTATTATTCGGATCATATTTGAACTCCTACAAAATAAGCCTTTATTATTGATCAGTATCTTTAGAGAGCTGACATCAAAACTGAAGATCCTTGTAATGAGCTCATTATCATTCTGCATTTATAAGAACACCACCTGTTTTTACTCTGTGTAATTGTTATGCATCAAAAGATCAGTTTACAGGCTTAGCCACTGTATCTTGCTTCAATCCTATTTTCCCATACTATAATAGTGATACTTCCAGGATGTACACTGTCTTCAAAAAAGGGTTTTATAAGTGATTTAGTCCTAGGGGTTCATTAGTCAAAGAGAAAGAAAGAATACAGCCTTACAATTTAATACCCTCCTGCAACATTGGGAAAAGAGATCCTTAAAACAAAACCACAAACAGAAGTTACTTACCTGGTTCCACTAATCTTGTGACATTTGACATGATTTCAGTCTAAGGTGATCACACTGCTGTGTGCTTGATAGGACTGCTATGAACAACTGGAGAACAATGCTGTCAACCAGAAACAGAGAAAAATCTAACATGAAGACTACTGCCACAAAGAAGGACTTTCAAAGGTACCTGTTCAGATATTTACAATGGATTTCCAAATACCATTGACTTACAGAAAGAGTTCTGCACATTCATCCAACAGTCTTTTAGTCTCCTTATGCTGATATTCATCAGCTTTTCTAGTGTATTTACTTTCCATTAGTCTGTACAAATAAAAAAGAAAAGGCTACTTCAGTGACATCCTTTCTTTACTCCCAGAATATTAACTTCAATGTTTACTTAAATGAAATCTTGTTTCTACATTTTGACGACATAATAAGTTTCCAAAAGAAAACAATCTAATATTTAAATCATTGATACCTTTAAAAGTACGTAATCAAGAACAAAGTGAATGACGTCCAGATCTGTGAAAGAACTTAACTCTAAACACACAATAGGGTATATTAGTAATATATTTTATTGGCTTGGATATCAATCACACATGTAAATAAACCTAAACACTTGAGTAAAGACTCAAGGCTCAAATGGAAATGTTTCAGTAAATGCCAGAATCATGTCCAAAAAACCTCAAAATAACATATCTTTGTAATTCAATTGAAATTAAAAAATCTTAATTCAGCATGCAAAGTAACTCTGGAAGGATGGCTGTACTCCTTTTTGCATAAGTGCAACTTCATCTTTGCCAGTCCAATGATCAAGTGACTTTAGGTCAGGTATTCAGTAAAATATATGTATATACATATATAAAAAAATTACATCGTAATTATAATAATATTGAGATATACATATATATGTGCACTTTCCTTTCTAGCACAAGTGTTGTGTACATCAAAGTTTTTGTTGCGGAATATACTCAGTTATTTCTTACCCATTCTTTTTCCTTCTCTCACTTATTAGTAAGTGGGATATTTGTGTAGCCATATTCTGAAGTGAGTGAATTTCAGAAAGATGAGACATTCATCTTCCAGGAAGACATATGAGGGTTTCAACAGATGTCCATGGGATAAAAGTAATGGTTTCAAAATTCTGGCTGTTCTCAACAAATGGTAAGTGTGGAAGTGTGCTGCTTTATCATGTTCCAAGGGTGAAGTAGGATTCGTAAAACTAGTCTTTGGCAGTTTGCCTGAAAATTAGTAAGGCACCCTTAGAAAGCTATAAAGTGCAGTGACAAATTGTGAGTTTTATAAAAAAATGCCATAGGACAACTTTTCAAGTTCAGTAAATACAAAGTTAACAATTTGCAGAGGTTTAGGAGCCTGCGTGTTAAGCTCTTGCCAAGTAGATCTAAGCAAAATTAATTTTTCTTGTAGGTGTTATTGTGAATCCTGATTTAGGATTCTGCTGACTATGCCAGTTTGCCACAAATGGGTGATTTAGATCACTTAAAGAACCACCATCAAAGGTATTAACAAAAGCAGTTTTAATAGAATATTGTTAAAGAGTGACTTAACAAAGTTTGATGGCAAGGTTCACTTTATTACAGTCATCTGATTCAAAACGACCAAGACAAAATCAAAGTTACCAAGGCACAAATCATATTTACTAGGTTGCAAATCAAAGTTACCAAGACAAAATCAAAATTATAGTACACTAAAAGGTTATGCATGATATCGGTTTCTTAACAAAGACCTGCCATTAGTAAAAGGTTTCTCTGCCTTGAGAAGCAACTTTGAGAGGTGTCCCAGCTCAAGGGGAGATTACTACCATGCAGCCAAGCTGCTTAGCTAGGAGAGCTCAAAGGAGGTTCACTTAGGCTGTCATATTTATGGAATACAGTGTTTGGCTCATAGTCAAATTAATGTGATGGAAAAGGTATGGATGAGAATCCTTGTACCCACAACTTTTTTTTCTCTTTGACAAGTGAGTCTTGGGAAAGCAACCTGCTAATCCTGTGTTAATTGCATGATTAATTTTCCAAGCTTATATGCATTGATGCTCACTGTGTCACACTGTTCCTTTGTGGGTTTTCAGAGAACAGATCGGAATCAGAGAAGTTCTTGGCATGGCTACAGCTCAGGCCTTTACCTCCTTTGGAGCCTGTACCAAACTACCACTACTTTGGTGAAGAGGTCAAGTGCATACTTCACAGGTATTTGGAATTCAGCGGGAGGATATAGTCAGTCAAATAGGTACTAATGACACCCAAACATTTTTACATTTGACTGTGCTGAAAATTTAACCCAGAAAACATTAAGTACACCTACAAGGACATCTTACATACACTTTTTCACAAAGACAGGAAAAACCAATTGATGTGCCGTTAAAATTAGGGCCTAAGATAGTCTGTGGGCATGAACATTCATGTATTTTATTTTACAGTCTTAATACATTTTTCTTTTATTCCCTTATTATTTCTTATTTTTCCTCAAGTGGAAAAAATGCATATTTGCTCAAACTTGTTCTCTTTTTTTATGTCAAGTGCTTGCGTATATTTCTTCTTCTTTTCCTTTTATTGTAAAAAGAATATAAAAACATCACTTTCAAAATGTTTCAGTTTCTCAAAGCAAAATATTTAGACTCTTTTCACACTAAAGTTCTGTCAGAAAGTTTTGCTGAAACTGACACATTTTTGTACATGTTAAAGTTTCATCTAAATTGTTTTCTGACAGAAAGCTGCTCAGTCAAAAAAAAAAAATATCTACCATGTCTAGTATTTCTCAGCAGCTTATATTTGTTTTTCTATATATCAAAGACAGCACTGGAAATGGAGATCAAACCATACAATTACCTCTCCTCAGAGATGTCCCTCTCTTACTACTGAATTTGCTTTTCTCTTGATTACTTTTTCTGTCTCTGAGCTCATAAATCTTTCATTCTAGCTTACACTGCCCCGCTATAGCAGTGTGGACAGAAGGACTACTTTGCCATCCATTGTTTATGGTTCTTTGCTCCAGCATAAGAGTTTTGCATCCTGTAAAAACAAAACTGAGCAACCTGTACAGACACAACATCTTATTGTATTTTCCTGTCAGCTAATTATAAGTTCTGAAATTATAATTATAAGTTTTGAAATACTGAAATAAACACTGAATCACAAGAACTTCTCATGTAGTCAATAGTCAATGCAATTAGATTTTTTTTTTTTTTTTTTTTTCTTTCTTTTTATTTTTTTTTTAATTATTGTTTCCTCTGGTGGCCCTAAATCATCTCCATTGTTGGAACAGGGTGGGTTCCTCTGAGTATATCTAACATTAGTAAATTAAGTCATTAACACTTGGGATGTAGAGAGAATTGATGATCTGTACCTTTCATATGTTAGATCTGTGCCTAGAATCTTTTTTTTTTGGCTTAGGCCAGTTCATCCTCTCCCACATTATTCACAGTATGGCTGGCTGGTTTGTACAGGAAGGGACATTGCTACTCCACCTCTCTGTTCCATCTCCTGTTTTGGAATCAAAATTATTTCAGAAGTTTGGCGTGTCTAGCCAGACTATGTCAGTTGGCTTTAGTGTTGAAGAACAGTCTCTGGCACTGTTTAGTTGATTATTAACCTTTGAATCAACCTTTTAGGACAGCCAGACACTTATTCTTTGATATTTCAGAGACTTAATTATATATCTTAATTCATCCACTCTGATGTTTGCAATTAATTATTTTCAAGCCTACTTGGAACCAGTCACTGAAATAGTATCAGGGCAATCTTAGAAAGATGTAGTGGCATAAGTAAATAGGTAACTGGTAAGCTGAACACATCCATCACAGCAAAAGAATGCAGAGCAAGGAAAAGTAGTCCAGAGGAAATGTTGGTATATTAGAAAAAAAAAAAAAATTAGCATTTTGGACCAGAAATACCAAGCTTTATACCTAGTTTTTCATTTTTGTTTATTTTTTCAGAGGCATTTGCACTTCCAGAGCTCAAGTTTGGTAAACCTAATTTGTAGACAACTGTATTCAGCAGAACTAGCAAAAAATACAGGTCCCAAATAAGTCCCACTTTGGCAATATTGACTTGATCCCTTAGCAGAGAGAAGAAAAAAAAAAAAATTTACATTGAGTAGTTGCACATTTTCTCAGCTTTTATTTTTTCAGAATATGATTAAGCTATACATAAATATACAGATCAATCTGGATCTATCTAACAAAATTTGATAAGTCAAAATACAGACAAGCATCATGTTTCATCATAATAGAAAAGAATACTTCATCAGTAACCTTTAAAGCAGAAAACTGAAGGTATTTCATAAAATACCTTTAAAGATGACTTCCTAAGATTCCAGCTAGTGCCTGCATGAGCCCATGGAAAAGAGACCTGCATTGCCCCAAGCAAGGAGAATTTGATTCCAGGATTTCAGAACAGTTTTACCTCATATATTAAACTTAATGTAAGATATACTGTTGGTTTTGTTTAAGCATACTGGGCTGCCTGAAGCTTTTATCTTTATATATTTATGCATTAACCTTCAAATAAATAAATACCATGATGGAAATGCACTCAGTCCTGCAAGAATGCTATTTTGTGTGACTTAAAACATTTTATAAACATTTTAGTTTTCTTCTTCCTTTATCCCTTTTCTTGGAAATATGTACTATCATGCTGTTTATTATCAGTTATTACAAATAATCGTAAGCAAATAAGGCTTTTAACAGCTGACATATCCAAAAGCAGCTGACAATTGCCTATCAATCACACATCAGAAGTATTAGGGTTACTAGCAGCCATGAACCACTGTAATTTTAGGACACAAAACTGATAGTTATTGCAATGTTTAAAACATAATCTGAATTTCTAAATTACTTCCTTATTAAAAAATGGATGAAGAAAACATAATTTCACTTTTTTCTTCTGACACCGAAAAAATAAAATTTTCAGTACAGCTGGTTTGTTTTACCCCTGCCAGAAATATACTCAGGATCTCAGTTACCCTTCACATACTCCAAGAAATACAGTAAGTCCACTTCTTCCACTCTAGCCTGGGCATGTTCAGATGAAAAAGTACATGGAGAATTCATACTTTTTTTACAAATTCTGCCTCTGTGCTAGCTATGTAAAAAGATCTTTGAAAAAGAGAAACAGGCATTTATTTTCTGTCTCACAATGGAATGAACTGCATGTACAGGCATCTGTCTCTCTATGGTGATTTCAAAAATGGTCTCAGTAACTACCTCCAGTGTGGGTGTCTATATAATAGATGGCAAGTGTTAGCTGAAGTGAATCCCACCTGGGAGATAAGAGAGAAATTTACATCCAAAGTAAAAATGTGAACTTCTACAAAAACTCTTCATCTATTAACATACAACCTTTCTACAGTTATTATAATATCAAGTAGAAATATGGTTATCCAACTTTAAAATCACTATTGCTAATCAACCTCTACAATCTTGGTATATCACAAGGGATCTAGAATGGGCCTAGAAAGAAAGAGTTGGTGGGTTCCACTATTATGTACATTATTCTGTAATTTTGCTTTTGTTCATCATGTAATGAGGAATATAGAAAGGAAAACTGAACTTATTTATATCATTAAAAATCAAGATTCTAAGCTAGTTGAGGCAGAAGCAAACTTTCTCAATGGAGACTACTACGCAAAGTCTAGATGATACTAATTATACCCTCTTTCTTCCTCTCCCTCTTTCCCTTCTGTCAATAGCAAATATGCCTGGGACATATGCCTGGAATTCAACAAGGAATCATCTTTGTTAAAAAATGCCTTATAAATTAAGATTATTGCTGTTATATATACCAGTGAAGGAGAACAGATGTGCTTACTTTTTTGTTTTAATTTTAGGTAGACCGTCCTTCTTTTGAGAATTTACCTGCCTGAATCTCAACTTGGTTGCAATTATTTTTATATGTCATAGATGTATGAGTCTTAAGGATTATATTTTTAATTGGAAATATCTAAGCAGAAACAGATTTTGTGTTGTTAAGTGCGAAACCCATGGTTTCTTCTGTGTTGAATTTTAATCTGCCCCAATTCATTACATGAGAGGTATATGAAATGTCAGTCTTTTCTGTGTATAAAACCTACCCACTTTCCCTGTTTTGTTCACATATGGTAAAGATTTATATGAACCAATTAGCATCTTGTTGAAAGCTCAATACCTAGCATTCAAAAATACCAGTGTAACAGGAGTCCCAGATCAGAACTGAATACAATTTCTGCCCCAAAATCAGATAAATAAACTATATGTGGCTTAAAAATTACATCAATTACAAACTCTGGTCTGTTGGAAATTACAGCCTTCTTCAGTTGCTAGCAAAGTTTTCATCATTGTGCTTAAGTTTATGCTGAATGCTGTTTCAGAAATGAACTCTCCATAACTCTTCAAATGCTGTATTATCGTTCTTCAAGTTATTTGTTTTTTGGTTTTTTTTTTCCCAGTTTGAATCTATATCATTAAGTGAACAATTTCTTGAAATTTATATGCCTTAGTTTAGCTTCCAGTTCAGGTTCCAGTGTGGGAAATTAGTTAAAACCCCAGCTAAGGGAACTGGAGTTGTTCAGTCTGTAAAAGAGGAAATGGCTTCAAGTTGCTCCAGGGGAGGTTTGGATTGGACATTAGGAAAAATTTTTACACTGAAAGGGTTATTAAATATTGGAATGGGCTGCCCAGGGAAGTGGTTGAGGCATCATCCCTGAAGGTATTTAAAAGACAGGTTGCCATAGTGCTTAGTGACATGGTTTAGTGATGGGGGTTTTTTTATCATAGTTAGGTTGATGGTTGGACTAGATGATCTTAAAGGTCCATTCCAACCTATACAATTCTATGATTCTATATATTAAAATCTGACATTAAATTAGGGATCTGAGTCATGACAGTCCAAGCACACCATTTTTAGTAAACATCAATATTGTTGTTCCTCCAAACAGAAATAAAGTATAGGCTGAGAAAAGACAACAACAACAACAAAAAAATTACAATTTGTGATCATAAGCATTGCTTACTGGGATATTTGTGAAGACATGAAAAAAAAAGACAGGATGGGTAAATACAGGATGTAAATGCAAATACTTTCTTAGGGTTTCTTCTCACAATGAAGATTACGAGAATCTTACTATGAAAAAAATGAGAGTTTAGAGTCTTGTTATTGTGAAAGTCCTACTCTATGCTTTGTTATGTGAACATTCTCTTGGCCTTATGCTCATTAATATCAAAATATCTGAATTCATTTAACCTTGACCTCGCTTGATTTTAGGCTTGTTTTCAGTTGGTGATTCACAAGGCTTATGTTGTTACCATTAAAACTTAACATCGGTAAATTGTAATGGTGTTACTATGATATTTCATTCATATGAAGAAATTTTCCTTTAGCTTTTACTTATGCTACCCTAAAATAGCTAAAGCTTAAACATATCTGATGATAAATGCAACTTATTTAGCCTACATATGTGTTGTAATAGCTTATGTATCTGTCTTCTGAATCATATATTTTCCTAATGCCTATAACTAGTAAATTCAAGGGACGTTCAGGTCTACTTAGATGAAGCTTTCCTTAATACGGACCCCCTGCTGTGTTGGGTCATATCTTTTGATAGAAAGGATAAACTTTTGTGGTTAACTGTAAACACGACGTTTTCCTGCTATAACTCTTTCTCCCAGACTCTTTCGCAAGAACACTTATTGTCTCACTCTTTTTTCTTTTTTTTGCTTTTTTTTTTTCTTTTAAGACTCCCTATCTTCTATTTGTTGTTTCTGCTTCCCTCTTAAATTTATTCTTGAAGCTTTATTGTCAGAGATCATATTTTTTCCTGCTTATACAGCACTCACCTGGACTCCTTTCATGATTAGAGCTTTCAGGCACTTAGAGATAATGTCTCTTTTTAGCTGCCAGCAGAACAATTTCTATGGTAAATATAATTTTTAGACACTGCATAACAAGACGACTTCTCAGTTACATTTTGTTCTTCTAGCCTGTTATTAATGAGCAATTATTCACTTGCTATAGGACACAAAAGACATAACATTCATGGAGCAGATAAAAATTGCAATCTGCTTGAAAGCATCTAATACTTAGAGAAGTCTGTCATTGTAGGAGCCTAGGTCACCAGTAACACCTTTGTGAGGAAGTAAAATTATCCAGGGTTTTTTTTGCCTTTCATAAATTTACTTTTAGTAAATTGTGTACATACTCACCTCTCAAGGTTTTGGCAAAACCTGAGTCTGACTTCTGCAGTCCTGAAAAAAAAAAGGCCTCTTGAGTCTAAAGTAGTTGTTCATCATGTCCATCATGATAAGGTATGACCTTGTCCCGTTGAAGTATAGATACATTTTCATACTGTAAATTATATTTCTTTACACAAAAATAAGCAGTATTGAATGCCCTGCTTATTGAAGTTACTCTGTTTTATCCTCAGCTGATATTGGTGCTGTCACTGGATTTGTATTTTGTTCTCCAGAAATGTACCTAGAATGGACAGTCGTGGTTAGTGGTTTGTATTCTGAATTGTTCAGATAGAGACATCAAGCCATTAGATTTCATGTGTTATGTAACAAAGCTAAACTTAGATACATTTATTTCCTTTTAATTCAATTTTCCTACATGTCTCTCAGTCTTCACTGATACTAGAATGAGAACACCTATGATTCCTATAATGAGTTCCAGTTTATTTTAGGTGGAAATTCAAAGTTTAGATATTTCTTTGGTCACTTCCTTACCATTCCAGTGTTTTATTTCCATCATAGAACTACTAAGAAATTGAGTTTAACAAAAAGAAAAAAAATATTGTGCATAAGCAAAATATTTTTTCCCTTATATCACTAATATTGAAATTGAAACAAAAATGTAAAAAATAAAATTTCTTTGTGTTTTATTACTGTGGAAATGTCTAAATATTCTTTTAAATCTCACTATCTCTGTTAGCATTCTCCATCTCTCTGTCAGCATCTGTCTATGTTGTCTTCTATTCAAATGTAACAATACTATATCACACATTTAGAATGGATTTAATCTTTTCCTTTTATTGTTTAAAGTTAAGCTGCTTAGTAGTTGTAAATTATGAATGAGGGGGGATTTAATTTGATTATTAAATTTTCTCCTAAAAAACCAAACTAGTCTCTGCTACATATGCATTTTATAAATCTTTCTTGAAAATAAGTATTGGTTATACTTTTGTGGTATATTACTGAGACAATATTGTTATAGCAAAATAAAAGTGGGATGATGATAAAAATTAATTAATACTTTGGAAATAATTATAATAACAGCTTATTTGTGACATAGATTGCAGTTATATAAGCAAAACAGTTTCTTGCTAGGCAACAAACTACCCACAGAGCTCTAACTCATGAAAATTTCACAGAATACATCTTGGGATTTTCAAATGCCTTATTGAAATGGAACTTCCTAACCACTTAAATGCCAGACATGTAAAAGTGTGTACAGTGAAAAAGAGATAGAAATAATATACCTGAGCAAGATCCTCTGATGCTTTGCACCTTGTTACAATAATCTGTTTCCTTGCAAATAACGTGTAAACTGCTGCCAATCTGAATGGCTAAATCATTCTGGCTCATGCATGTCTCTACACATTGAAAATGCTGCATAAAAGAGCAAGATTCTGGAAAATTTACTTTCCAGTCATTTGTTGTTGATAGATTCTATCCAGCAGAAAGAAAACTATTTCAGTGGGATTTCAGTATTGTACTCATGAACAGGGACACAATCACAAATGTTAGTTCACGCCTTAAGATTGCAGCAAGTTCTCTTCGCTTGCAACAGAAGCCTGAGAGTCACAAAACAATCATTCCACTTCATGGTTATGTGGTTCTTCAAGGTAATATGTTGTGTATACAGCCACTAGTTTTTTGTAACACCTTTACATAGGAGGTTGTGTGAGCACAGGATTCACATTCTGATGCTGATCTTGAAGCTGTACCTACTTACTGAACTACCCTCATTCAGAGTTTACTATTATTGTTATAATAAATCTGATGACTAATATGAGGAAACAAGAACTCTGGTTCATTGATATCTCGCATTCTGAATCTATTAGTGGAGATGACAGTGATTACAGTCACTGATGAGCCAGCTCCTCTATCTCAATTAATTAAACTAAAACTAAACTCTTCTAAAACATGCAAATTCTCATTATGTGCAAAGAACTAAACATTGTCAAGTCCAAGGGATATAAAGAAAAAAAAAAAAAATCCTGCTGGTTATTTGTTCTTATGAACATCAGACTAGAGCTTTTTACCTGATCACTATCAGAAGATCAATGCTAGCGTTTCCTTATCCTAATAATACAGTTTGTATGAAAGTGGCAGTTAACATCACAGATTATCATGTTAGTGTCTTTTTGTCCTTTAGCATTTCTTACCACTCTCCCCCCGTGAAGTCTCGGCAGACTTGAGGAAACAGTATGTTTCCTATAATCTGTCATGTAAACAAACTAGATCCTGAATTTTTGAAGGACAAAATGAGAAATAAACCTAGTATGTCTTAGTAGTTTACAACAATTTTTACCCTGGGGCTTTCCAAGTTAAGAACATAGTACTAAAATGTTACACATTTTCTTCTACTGAAACTTAAAATTTAGAAGATTATAAATGTATGAGTTCCTTTACCTGATTAAATTAAACAGCATATTTTCCAATAATAATTAAGAGTATTTGTGGAATTCCTTTCTTAAACACAGATATTTTTGTTTTGTTTTGTTTTTACTTAAAATCTATTTGAGATTAAGTATTTTCCAATATTTAATTAAATTGGCATTGCCTATAAGACAAGGTACCAAGAAAGTACGAATCTCTCAGCATACAAACTCCTGATTTTTTATTTTTTATTTTTTTCTTTTTTCCTTTTTCCTTTTTTTTATTTTCTCTTTCCTTTTTTTTTATTTTCTCTTTCCTTTTTTTTTTTTTCCCCTTGTTAGGCAGATAGAAAATTCTGCTATATAAAACTGAGGTTTTATGCAGCCACAGACAAGGTTCCAGTTCCTGGTAAAGCTCTATGTCATATATTAATAATTCCATTCATAACATATAACAGGATGAATATACAGCCATCCCGTTGCACAAGCTATGTTGATAATGTGATTACAAAAAGTAAAAGCATGCTCCTTCCCACTATTATTTTCATTATAAAAAGTAGGAATTTTCTGTATGAAGTAGAGATAACTTGCACTTCAGTATCCTTAACAAGTGCTTTAATCATTCTGAATTGCAATTACTAGACTGAACCTCAGAACTTCTAGCATAGACTAGGATATTGTTTCAGTGAAGTATTTTACAGCTGTTAATCATCTGATATATTTTAAATATTTTCTCTCAGTAGCTTTTAACATAGGGATAAATAATGAACTTTTAACATATTCACAGAAGCTCTCATTTACATGATTGCTAGGGGTAAATTAAGGCTTCAGAATATGACTTGCGGTAAACAGGGTAAGAAAGATCATACTCCTCTCAACACTGTTGAGGGAACAGCATTAAGGTAGCTTATCTAAGCTCCTAGGATTTTAAACCAGGTTCCTGGGCCTAAAGAAGAAAATTTATAAATAATAGTGCAAGGGACCCAAAGAGCTTGTGGTTCTAGCAACCACTGAGACGTTATGTTGCAGAACTGAGCCCAAAGAGACTTTTGTTCTACTCCACTCTTTAATCAGATCTCTGTTTTTCCCTGAGTTAAAGTAAATAAAGGAAGCACTTGCATCTCTTTCTGTACCCTCCAGGTAACCCACAGATGATATAAAAGTGGCAGAGGGACACTAAGAATTTTTTTTTCTTCTAACAAGGAACATACTGGTCTAAGAAATTTACTAGAATAAACAATATTATCCTCAAAGTTATATTTTCAGTCTCATTTTCTACTAATTCACTAATTCTGTAGCCCTTAGTCTGCTTGTGTTCTACACGAATATATTTTTAAAGGAATAGGACAAATATTATGTCTGTGCTGAAACACAATACAGACATACAAGGACTAGCTGTAAACAAGCTTCTCAGTGAGAAAGAAACAAAAATAAATTAGCATGTGGAGTCCTACCCTGACGGGGTTAAACTGTTTCTGGTGCCTAAACTACCTTATTTAGACAGCCTAAGTCTGGTGAAAGGGACATTTTTCCAAATGGTTGCAAAGTTAGATGGCATTTGTTAATGAAGTAGAGGCAAAGGCCACTGAAGAGCCAATTACACAATCATATGGAAGCCGGAAAGATATTAAAAGCTGCTAATACAACTGAGAACTAACAGAACTGCCCTTTATTCATTTACAAGCTTAGGGACACTGACACCTGAAAATCATAGAGACACTGAACTCATAATACCAACCACGTTTGATCTTTGGAAAATAAACAGTGCTGAAAAGAAGAAAGTGTATACTGGAAAAATTATATACTTTACTGCTAATCATCAGCCAGGCAGTACAAACAACAGAAAAAATCCATCTCATGCAGAAACAGGGGGTTTTGCAAATGATAAATTATATTTTTAATGTTGTGTTAAGACTGAATTTCATTGAAAGGTATTTAAAAAAACCCCACATTATGATAAAGAAATAGACATAATCTTGAAACAATATTAATATATTTCTAGTGAATGAATGTAAAGAAATTTAGATTCTTGCAGTGATGGAGCTATTTCCTGTATCTACTATGTGAATGATATGAATTACTCTTCCTTCAGCTAAGCATAATGTGTAGGAAAGACACAATCACAATGAATCGTTATGACTGCGTAGTGTGTAAGTAGTTAGAAATATAGTTATAGAATAGCTCCCAACATTATTAATTCCTTTAAGATCCTCATATATGAGGTACCTGAAGGAAGTATTAGAAAAGAGGACTTATGGGTAGTAAAAAAGATTTAGAGCAGTTGATTTAGTCATTGATTACTATTGTGTTCCCCAAAAATAAGATTAAGAAAAATGCTGAATGAAAGGCTGGATTGTGCCCCTAGAGTGCTTGTATGAAGCATCTTCTTAATACATAAGATAATGGTAAAAAGGTAAGTAATCACATTCTGAAAGGTAGCCCAGCTAAGCCATCTACAAAACATTTGAACATCTTAATCACAATTAAAAAAAAAAAAAAAAAGTCGTCGTCTAATGGTAAGTAAATTATTATGCTGACTACAGAGGACTTCAGTCAACTGAAGGCAGCTACCCATTTCCACACTTAGCTGATCAAGTCATTAAAGTGTTAGGAGCAAAATATTTCAATAGTTTGGTTCTGGCATTTAGATGTCACCAGATTAAACTAACACTTGCAGATGAAGAAAGAACTGCTTTCATGACACCCACAGGGGCTTCAGACCCAAGGAATGTGTTTGTGACTCATGAGTACCCCAGGGATGTTTCAGTAGGTGGTAAATGATCTATTACAAATTTTGAGATGTGAAGATAACTTCACAACTTAGATGACTCCATTTGTTTCCATGAAACCTGGAAAGAACATCTGGTAGGAGTGAAATGGAATTTTAAAGTGAGGAAAATGAGTGTTGTTTTGTAAAAAGGTACTTCATTTTTTTTCAGTTACAGAGCTGATGAAGATGGGTTTTTCAAGCACTGGAAAGCCAGCATTATGAGACAATGCAAAAGGCAAAGTGATTTGGAAGTTCCACAGAAGATCTGTCTGAAAGTTTACATTGCAAGCAAAACTATGAGATTTCCCAAATGACTTTGTGCATACTGGGGAACACCTAAACCTTTTGTAGCATGGTAAGCCCTAGGCAACCAGGAGACTCCTGGAGTACTTTGAGGATAACTTCTTAAGTCAGGTAATAGACAGTCCTACCAGAGGGGATGGAACACTGGACTTTTTGGTCACCAACACAAATGAGGTAATCAGAGACGTCAAGATTGGAGGCCGCCTGAACTGCCGCGATCAGGCACTGGTGGAGTTTGCAGTCCTGAGGGTCAGGTGAAAAGTAAAATCAGGACCCTGAATTGTAGGAATGAAAAATTCCATCTGTTCAAGGAGTTAGTCACTAGGATCCCCTGGAAAACTGTCCTCAAGTACAAGGGAACAGAACAGAGCTGGCAGACCTTTAAGGATGATTTCCATAGAGCAAAAAAGTTCTCAATCCCCATGAGTAAGAAATCAGTAAAGGAAGGCAAGACATAGTCATGGGTGAGTCTAGACCTGCTGGTCAAACTAAAGGGGAAGAAGGAAATGCACAGGTAGTGGAAGAAGGAACAGGTATCCTGGGAAGAGGGATACTACCTGGTTGCGTATGGATGGGATCAGGAAGGCCAAGGGGCAGCTGGAGCTGAACTTGACAAAAGACACAAAGACAAATTAAAAGGGCTTCTTATGGTATGTCATCCAGAAAAGGAAGACATGAGCTGGCAATGCATGCTCACAGTCCAGAAAGCCAACTGTGTCCTGGACTACATCAAAAGAAGCATAGCCAGCAAGTTGAGGGAAGAAATTCTGCCCCTCTACTCCGCTCTGGTAAGACCCCAACTGGAGTATTGTGTCCAGGTCTGGAGCCCTGAGCACAACAAAGACATGGACCTGTTGGAGTGAGTCCAGAGGCAGGCCATAAAAATGATCAGAGTGACGGAACACCTCTTCTATAAGGACACGCTGAAAGAGTTGAGGTTGTTTAGCCTGGAGAAGAGAAGGCTCCAAAGAGACCTTCTTGTGGCCTTTCAGTACTTAAAGGGGGCTTCATAAGAAAATGGGGACAGAATTCTTAGGTGAACCTGTTGCAATAGGACAAGAGGTAATAGTTTTAAACTAAAGGAGGGTAGACTCAGACTGGATATAACAATGAAATTTTTTATGGTGAAGGTGGTGAAACACTGGAACAAGTTATTCAGAGAGGTGGTAGATGCCCTATCCCTAGAAACATTCAAGATTAGGTTGGACAGGGCTCTGAGCAACCTGATGTAGTTGAAGATGTCCCTGCTCATTGCAGAAGAGTAGGACTAGATGACCTTTAAAGATCCCTTCCAATCCAAACTATTCTATGATTCTACAATTCTGGAATCACTGAAGAAAAGATCAATAGGCCATATGGTGTCAGGTATGTCAGCTAGTCTAAGCCAGACACCCTAGGCTATTTTTGTTGTCAAGCAATTGGTATGAGTGCTTTAGGTTGCAAGCTTGTTTCCTATTTGGAAGGATACATGACTACTTGAAGGAAAAGATTTTCATGTCTCCTAATTACAGGTGCTACAGGTACTTTTGAACATCTGAATATACACTTTGTAGAAAGTACCTTTGGTGACATGGTTTTCAACAGTCGTACTTCTCTATATTCTCTAAAAAGGGAGATCAGATAACTAAGCTTGGTGTTTAAGTTTTTGATAGTTAAATTTAGATAAGATAAATCTGACACTTGTGTTTCTTATTGCACATTTTATATATTAGGTGTATATTTCACATTACATTGAGGCCATACCAAGACGTAATAGCTCCTTATGAAGTTATATTGTCCAGGGTAGTATTGATATGGATTTTCTATTTTGCTGAATGTTCCATTCTTCATTAGCTTGGCAAGCTGGTAAGCAAAACAAGATCGTTACAGTTCTCATTTGGGAGAGTGACAATATTCAAATGAGATTTGTGAAACAGGAAACAAGAACACTACAAGGGCTCGGATTACTTCTAGTATTTTAAAAAATCTCCCAAACTAGACAAGTTTGATACTGAAAAAGATCATAAAGTCCATAAAAAAATATCCATTGTTCCAGCTATCACCTTGCTCTGGGGCTAGTACCTGCTGCCTTGCTGGTGGAGACAGCATGCTCAGCCATGGCATCAAAGAGCTGTGGGCAACATCCCCCAGACTAAGCATGGAGTGAGAGGAGAGGCCACCTGAGACCTGTCTGGAAGCAGCCTGCCTGCATTTCAATGAATTGCAGAACACAGCTATTTCTACAGCCTATTTGTGTGTTTCTAAAACCTACCCATGTGTTTCTAAAGCTTATTCATATGTTAATGAATTTATGAGAGAATTTTGCAATCTCGTCAGTCTTCTAAGCCCTGGTAATTCTCAAGCAGACTGACATTGTGAACTCCAAAGTCAAAAATGCTAGTTGGAAAACCCGTATTTGTTGATAGTGCTGCTGAAAAAACTCTTTACTATGTTCCAATATTCCCTTCCTCTTCAAATGAGGAAAGTATGCCAGTGTATTGATTTTGTCTCAGTGTCAGGTATCTTCAAAACACTGTGAGGTTCTGCTGTTTTATCCAGAGCATCACCAGAACTGGAGATAATTATCTAGGTAAAAAAGATTCTCTTCCCATACGGATTTGGCATAACTCTCAGGGGAGAATATTAAAGCAGTACAACTTTTTCAGTGCATATTAGGGGAAAGGTTAGGTATGAATTGCTTCAATATATTATTATACCAAGAAAGAGCAAATGTTCCAATTAATATTTAGGTGGTGGTGTAGCTTTGAATACTTTTTCCTCTTCCCTCTTAACCTACCATTGATCAACTCTAAGTCCTAGAAACATGCAGCTGTGCTTGTTAAAGCACTCTGCTTACTTCTAGTCCAGAAGCTTTTGACACCCTCAGAATTTGTTGTAAAAAAATTGTTTGCCCCTTAAAATGTCATTCCTCTCATTCCCCTCTAGGCCTTGCAGTAGCTCACTTGCTTCACTTCAGAAGATTTCTGGGGCACTTGTAACACCAAGTGGGAGCTCACAAGAGAAACATCAGTTACAATTAAAAAAAAAAATGTTAGCCTAATGCTCTGAGAGCAGCGCAGGACATAAATAAATCCACCAAAACCCCTTTTGTATCTAGGAAGGATAACACTAAGAGACTGAGATTCTAAATGGTGTTACTGGGGATTATTACACTCTCTCATTCTTGATGCCTTATATGCAAATACCAGTGGGCTCCCTAGAAGTTCATAGGAACCACAGAACAGCCACAGGAACCAATAGGAAGCCACACAATATGCATCTTGTATTTCATCTGTGCTCTTTGTTACACCATTCTTTCCCAACCTATACAGTTCTCTGGTCTGACCTACTGGTCAGTTTTAGAGATATAACTGTATTTCTCCCACCAAGCAGCATTTCCTTCCCCCTTATCTTTAGATTTCTCTAAAGCCTCAATTTAGAGAGTCACATTTCTACCAATTATGTTACTCACAAAAATCTAAAATCCTCAGAAATGTCATGCATACATATCTCTGCAAATATTTAACAAGGGATTTTGGGGTCTTTTCTCCTTTTGTTTTATTACTTTTACAGAAGCTTTAGGCAAAATTATTACTGAAGCAATTTATAAACAGTTATTTAAAAAAAACCTCTTATTGCAAAGAAAATATTTTATAACCATGAGCCTTTGTAGTCTGTTCTTACACACGGAGGTACACAAGGCTGTGCCAAAATCTTACATATTTAATGCTGTTTTCTTAGACTTTTCAATTGATGTAGCAAATATTATTAAATATATTAGGAAAATGTTGGCTTTTAACATTTTTACATTATTACACCAAATAAAAACAATGCTGTAACATAATTGCTTAAGGGAAGAACTTAGAACGTTTTTTGGGGTGGCTTAAGGGAAGAACTTAGAACATTTCTTGGGGTGGATTTGGGTTGGTTTTTTTTGGTTTTTGGTTTGGGGTTTTTTTGTTAATTTGGGAGGTAGCCAGATGCTGGTTTACAGAACAGCTGGAGCTATTCAGCAGATGACAGCTCCATAGCTGTTAGTTATCACTCCTCACTTGAGATGTGATAACTGGATGCATGAGTACTCCTGGCCCACTTCAGGCCAAATAAACCAGAATGTTTTAAGGAAGCCGTGCAAGTCATTTAGGCAAACTTAATTTACTTACATTGAACTGAACTGAGAATGAACCCAGAAACATACCCACATTTATCTCATCTAATTCCATCACCATGCCAAAACAAAAACCCCAGGACTCCTGTACAAGCACTGAAAAGAAAGCAAGGCACCTCTAGGAAGTGGGGTTTCTGTCTGTTGGAATCACTGCCTGGAAGTACTTAATTCTATTTATCAATTATCAAGAAAGTCTGAGCTACTAATTTAGATCAAACTTCTTGCTCGGGCACACAATTTGATGCCTACAGTTATATAGGATAAGTCAAAGTCTTGAAGACTGATTCACAATATGTGAGGTGTTTAGTGAAGGAGGACTAATTCCTTCTTAAACAACATCAGCTGTTTTGCAGGCAAGTTTTGGTGTTTTTTTTAAACCGATATATTAACTTTTACATAGATTTCTAAGGATGTAGTATCATCACGGCTTCCAATTCATATTAAATAATTATTTTCAAAATACAGTTACACCTTTACATCCCTTTTGGAAAAAATACCCAGATGTAGCAGTGAGCTTGAGGAGGTTGTGAAGATGTTTAGCAGATGTTCTCAGTAAGAAGTGGTCCTGTTGCTAATATGAATAACAGTCCCAGCCAGGCTTAATCAGTTCCCCAAATTCAGGTACCTGCCAAAATGAAAGCCAATCGTATCACTGGTCTACAGGGAAGCACCTAAAATTGTGTTTCTATGAGCTGCTTATCTAATTCATAGCTTATTGATGCATAAATGTGTAAAGAATCTTGCTCCTCTGCACTTGCTTCCTGCAGCCTGAGTGCTTGTTGGATCCACCATTCACCATCCAAAAGAAAGCTATTCACCTTGTTTTGTTTTTTTGTTAGTTTTCTGCACAATTAGCTAGTTGAATGGGATTGTGGTCTTTTAGCCAGGAAAATGCAAACAGTAGATGTACTCCGCCAGTATTGGAAAGAGAATAGAAAAGAAAAACAAGAGGAAGAAAAAGAGAAAGAAAAGGACTTGTTAATGATGAACTGCTGCTTACCAGTAAGTGTAGAGGTAACTGTATAGAACTGCTTTCAAGACCTTTCTTCTTACCTGTTGTACTGTACATGGATGACATGGAAAAGAGCTCTAGAAAAGAATGAGCTTAACTGTAGAAGTCCCAAACCAATTATTTGTGTTCTACGCTTATGTATATTACCTCCAATTTCTGTTTTTAGTGGATTTTACAACAGAAAAACTATGTCTTATCCTAGTTTTACAAGAAACAGAACAATGCTGTCTTTCATTTTCCCCACTTAAAAGTTCAGTACATGCATAATAACTTCTTAGTAGAAGGACTTTACCTCATCAGACATTAATCTTTGCTGAAACAGGGGACACTGATGATCATTACTTTTTAGGAAAATTACTTGAACATCAGAGAGTGTTCCTCTCATGTGGTCAAGACTCTTCCTGTGTATTGGCATTCCAACAAGTCTGAAAACATATTACTTGTGTTTGTAAAAACAACCATAGATTTCAAACTTTCTATCCATCCTCAGATCAGCCATTTCTGTTCTGTCATGTAAGTGTCAACTCATGTAATTAGGTGTAAAGAGGCATGTGGTGCCAATATGTAATACTGGCACAGATCAAAGAATTCCTGAAAAAAAAGTGACGTTTACAGGCTAATGCCAACTGTCCACATAAACCTACCATTGCTTGACTCCTGTGCTGACTTGTGAGTAGGCAAAATGCCATCCAAACAGACGTTCACGACTTCAGAAAGGCAAAATAGCAAAATACAATGTATGTATACTAATGTATTTGCAGGGAGCACAGCTCCTACCAAGAATGTCAACTCATCCATCTGTCATGAAAACCCAGACTGAGAGTTATGGGAATGAGCCACAAGTGACCCATCAATAATTTGGATTAGTTTCTAACAAGATTCATCTTCAACAGAGAGAAAAATTTTGGCCTACTATCCCTTTTTAATGTCTAGGATTACAGATAATCATTTTAACAAAGTCTTTAGTGTCTCCAGTCTCTGTAAAGTTATACATGATAGAGCATGGTGACTATGCACCTGCTGCAATACCCTGCCAGCACGTTTTGTGCTTCAGCTTTCACACAAACTGGTTTTTAAAATGAGTAAGGGAATTATACAGCAAAATACCATGTCTAGAGGAAAAAGAATCCACAGAATTCACCTATTTTGACTAGGTTAGAAGATACAAACCCACCAAGTTTTTTTCAAGATGGTTGCTGCAACTCAGCAGCACTTTCTGATGGAGGATTTTACTTGCTGCGTACAGGGCTGTGCAGAGCACTTGTTGGCCCAAACACTGTTGCTCTGGAACCGAAGACAACATATCCCTCACCATGGAGCTCCACCCAAGCTAATTAGGCCTGCTGAGAATTCAGCTAATTAGCTTGGGCGTAATGCCCTATTAAAGGAAAGATATCATATGTGCGTATGTTTTTGGGTTATAATCCTTTAGAAGTCACCGGGACACATGGAACCTTCCAGAAATTAAGAAACCCAACCAAACAACCAAACAAACAAACAAAACAAACAAAAAAAAAAAACAAACCCAAACACAAAACCAAACACAAAACCCCAAAACAGACAAACAAAAATTACCCCAACCAAACAACATACAGCAAAACAAAACAAAACGAAACAGGTTGTTGGAAATATGTGGGTGAGATTAAATAAGCTTGCTGAAATAGAAAAGGCTTGAAAGACTTGAAGAAAGATTTGCAAGTTTACATTTTGTTCATAGGCTGAGAAACTGCTTTAGAGAAGAGGCTAGCTAGAGGCTGGAAGGAATTTTCTAGGAACTAGAAAGAAGTGAACACAGTTTGTTGCCATTAAAAAACCTGAGTTTCATGGCTGGACTGAAAGCCAGGTTCTGTCTGCAAGGGCCCAGCTTGCACAAGAAAAGTGTTTTCTAATGTTTCCTCCCCACACGTCTCCCCCCCGATTTATTCTGTTTTTCCTAATCATGTTTTCTACATTTAAACTGGCAAACAAAATGCCACCTAAACAGAAGGAGTGGCCCATGACCATACTATTATACTCTCCTAGCTTCCAAAACGGGGTGTCTGAATGCATGCTACCCGTTATGAAAGTTATATATGACTTGTGCTAAATTCAGATGTTGCTATGGCCCTGGCAGGTCATTTGCTTACTCTTCTACGCCGAAAGATGCTGGAGACCTCTCTAATAACTTAATAGCACAGACAATTAAATTCCTGTGCTATTTTATTTTACTGCTGCAAGAAGACTGTAGGTTTTCTTTATTTAGAGAGTTACATGCTCTAGGTTTTAGTCTACTAAAAATTAAAACTAGGTTTAAATTTCATTCTGTCTTTGGGCTAGGGAAAATTTAAGCAGATCTACCTCAAAACCCTGGCTGATTTTGAGTCCTGTCACACCAAAGTCATACAATTATATTAATTTTAGCACCTGCGGGTCAGCAGTCTGGTTGTGCAGCTGGTGATGTTGACAGCAATTTGGCTTTTACAACCATGGGACCTACTTTGAGGATGGAGGACTGGTAGGGAGAGAGAGGATGTTCCTGAAAAAGTGTAGCCCAGATAATCTATGCAAAAAGCTGGTCAAATTTATGATGAGAGCTTTAAACTAGGAACAGCACAGCTCGCGGTAAAGGACAGTAGGGGTCAACACTGCTGGAAAGAAAAGGTGCAAGGTGATGGGTGAAAGAGAGACCTCAGAAATGATAAAACAAGGTAAAAGGAAATTCACCTTAGGAATATGTACCCTGGGAAACAGGTATTAGGAAGTGGAGATGTGTGTGTGTTCATAAAGCAGTGACATCGTTGTGGTAAATGAGACATGGTGGGTAGCCAAAGCAGCAACTCAGATGTGAGGACACTCATTTTTCTCCTTTAACTATATTTTGGAGATGAAAGCCACTGTTAGTTTTAGGCGTTTTCTCTAGTACTTGATTTTCAGACTGCTGAATATACAGCTTCCCAAAAATCTACTTTTTTAGGTTCAGAGATATAAAAGTTTGCTTACTTTTGAAGAAAAGACTACTACATTTCTATATGAAATGTGAACTCACATTGAAAAAGAATTAACCACAGAGCACCACCTACAAACACACACATGTAGACACGTGTGATGTCTATAACTACTGGTGACAAGAACTATAGATGAAAAAGTTTTCCTTCAAAACTACATGTAGGCTTAATCTTTCTGAGGCAAGGGGTTAATCTGTCTGTCTATATATCTCTTTTGTAACTCACTTGTCAGTGATGTTTACCCTGCTGAAAAGAGCAGAGCTGCAGCTGATATGAAAACCAGTGAACCCAACAAGACTAACACTCCAGTTCACTTCAGCTTCTCCCTGTTTCTTCAGTGCTGTGAGCAACAGACATATCAAGTGAAAGAACACTCTTGTATACATACACAGGAAAAAAAAAAAAAAAGCAACAAAACGAAAAACTAAAAAACTGTATAATTGGTGATTATGCAACACTAAAATATAATATACTGAATTGAACCTGAGAGAGAGGTTATTTACTGTCTAACTTTGACTTAACATACTTAAAATCAACAGATAAAAGGAAGCAAATTGCTAGAGTACCACAGTGAAGGTTTTTGAGAAAAAAAAAATAAAACTGGGGAATGAAAGTGAGACCTTTAATAGTAATTCTTTACTTGGGCATGGGGATTCGAGGAAAAGACAGAGAGAGAGAGGGAGAAGCAATTTCTCAGGTATCTGAAACCCAATTATGTGTCTGCAACTTGAACTGCATGTCTAAGTGTAAAGAACCAGCATATTTTCTCTCTTGTCTAATTTGCTAAACAAGGGAGTGCTGTGGCATTTCAGTGTAGAAATGCGTATGTGCATTCTATATGTTGTACAGTGTGAAGGAAGAAAAGAGTTTCCACAAGATTTCATTTTAATATAAAGCTAATATTTTCCTAGGATGTCAAGCTATTCCCAAAGACTTTACACTCGTGAGTAGTTTCTGTGAACAATTATAGTTAAGAGTAGAAAAAATAAAGAAGTCCTTTACCTTTCTGAAAAGATAACATTTTAGTATTCCTTTCTGATAAAGAGAGAAAATATGGGAAAAACAAAAATTAAATTACCTAGGTTTTCAAAGTTATTATTTTTGCATTAAAGAAATAGTTTTTTTTTTATTTATTATTTTTTTTTTTTCCTTAGTTTCTCTGTGTGTGTGTGTCAAGGAACTAGAAAAACTACGGGAGTAAAAGTAGGCTGATCATTTGCATTACTTCAGTCACAGGGCTGTTTCCTCTGTATTGATATTCTCAACTATAAATCTTAACTTAAAGCTATTCTTGGCCAATGCCAGAAACAAGATAGTGACATCCATCGTGGATCTTTGATCCAATGATATACTCCTCTTTTTATATTCTTACAGTAGCCATGTATTTTAAAGTGACCCTCTTCAATGTCTTCAGTGTATCAGGCACACTGATACTATGTAACTGACCTGTAATGGTTACTAAGGAGGAGACAGGGACCATCCAAAGCTACATTAAAGGCCAAAAATGTTCAAAGTTTCTATGCAGAATTTTAACCAAATTCAAATGATTATACATGCTAGCAAAATAAAGAAATAGATAAATAAATGGAATAAAAGGCCCATACTTTTGCATAATACTTGCTCAACCTTCATATAAATGCAGTTATATCTATGGGAACTCAGTTAAAGACTTATGCATACTCAGATTACTAACTTCATTTGAATAAAAAAAACCAACACCACCACCAACAACAAAAAAACCCTGATGAAACCCAGAAATTTGCTGTATCGTTAATAAAGCCATAGCATGCCATTTGGTTCTTACAGTGTTAGGCTATTGTGACACAACAAAACCCAAGTGACTACTGTATTGTTTCTGTAACGTTTTGTAAAACTTTTAGTAGAGAAAATTTACAATTCCTTCTTTCTTTGTACACCAGTTTAATGCAAATATAAGAACTTTTCTTCTTGTTTGTTTCTGTTTAAGTTATTGGTTGCTTTTCTTCCATTCTAAAGTTTCTGCATTACATGGTGTATTTTACTTGATGTGTAGAATAATAATAAAAGCAAAAGTTTTAAAAGTATCACCAGAGGAACCAAGGAAAGACACTAAGGAGGTGAGAGAAAGGGGTGTAGAAGATATATGTCTTCAATTTCATGTTTTTAAACATAAAGTGAGGTGGCTGCAAGAGCAAACCTACACCAGTCAGTGACATTTAATCAAAAGTTTATTTTCTCAGCAGGAAGGGTATAGTGAGTGGATAGCAAACTCATATTCTAAAATTTGTATTCCGAGACATGTACACATGCACATCTCACACTGACACTGCTCAGGGCCTCAACTTCTCTGGGTTTGTTCATCATGAACCCATGATGCCTGTTTCTGGCTAGCAGCCAGGAAAATCCCTACTGAGGACTGCTGTGCATGCACAGTATACATTCTATTGAGAAGCAGACCTGGAAGTTGTGGAGTCAAGGCTTGATGAACACCATCAGCCATCACCACAAGAGGTAATATGACTCAGAAAGATTTTATTGAGTTTTATCAAGTTCTGGTGGGAACAGACCCCACTACACCCAAGCTGCTGCTGCCTGTTCCAAAATATTAAGTGTGATCAACTAATTCATTATCAACAATTTATCCAAGCTGATCTTACCTATTAATGACCTTCATAAATACATTTTTAAATAAGAACAGTTTACAGAAATTTTATTAAACTTTTTATATTTAACTTGGCAATTACATTCATTAGTATTACACAGTACGATTTCTGCTTACTAGTTGACTGTTTCTGTAATTAATTTTGGTACTTTGCACTTTGGCTCAGGGATCAGATACAGCTTAAAATTAGGTTCCAACAAATATTTATGTAATTTAATGTCAAGTTATGTTAATATTTTATATTTTTCAATCAGATAGATGTGGTATTTTTAAATTTTAGAAAATCATACATACTTATCCCCAGTAGTCACACATGTTAATTCAAAAAGAAAATTATCATTTTGGCAGCATCTTTGGAATTAAAAGAAGTAAGCTCTCACATGAGGAGTGGTGTTAAATGATAAGATTCCAGCAGACATCAAATGCAGTTTTACTCAAAATGTTAAATTACAGACCTAAATTTGCATGTTTTGAGGGATTCTGTGTGTAGACCCACATAGGTGTGCACTTATGAAATGTATTTTAATGATACTGCAGGATTTATATAAACTTTTATTGTAGTCAGGTACATAGAATCATAGAATGGTTTGGGTTGAAAGAGACCTTTAAAGACCATCCAGTCCACCTCCCCTGTCATGGGCAAGGTCATCTTTCACTAGATCAGTTTGCTCAAAGCCCCGTGCAACCTGAACCTGAACATTTCCAACGATGGATCATCCACAATTTCTCTGGGCAAACTGTGCCAGTGTGTCACGACACTCATAGCGAAGAATTTCTTATATCTAATCTAAATTTACCCTCTCTCAGTTAAAAACCATTACCTCTTGTCTTATCACTACAGCCCCTGGTAAGAACTATATTGAATGATTAATGAATTTCTAATAAATAGCAAGAGGTGTTTGAAACTGAACGACTAAAATTACTGTTCTGAATAACTGTAAAATGTTTTATTACCTTTTATTTTTGTTCCTTTCCCTCTGTAAGGAGTCTGGTCTGAAACAGTTGGCATTTCAGTTTCCTGATACCCAGTAACTGTTGATGTTCTTAATTGCTGCATAAAAAAGTTATTTTATGTTTCATGTGTCTTCAGTGCTAGCATGAAGACCCTTTAGCGGTCTGATTAAACAGAGGCAAAATACCATTTGTTGTGGTTAAACCTCTTCTTTCCACAAGAAGGGTAGGAACACGAGGAAGAGAAGGAGGGGAAAGGGAAAAGGCAAAATATCATAAAAGGAAAATAACAGTAATAAAATGAATAATACCACAAGTAAGTCTCACTGCCTGGTGAATTGACAGCATCCCAAGAAGTGATTGAACATTCCCTCCCTGGTCAACCTTCATTTATATACTGAGCAAGGCATCTATGGTATGGAATATTGTATTGGCCATTCCATTGTTCGGTCTTTGAGCCTGAGCTTCTAAGAGAAGTTGAAAAGAGTCCTTGAAACGCATAAACATCCTTTAGCAACAACTGAAACAATATCCAATGGTGACATTCCTTTCACACCAAATGTGAAACACAACAACCACTAGAAAAAAAATTAACTCTGTTCCAGCTGAAACCAGGACACCACTCTACTATGTTTTCCCATGGCTATTATTTAATTTATTTTGGAGGATTTTTTGGCTGCTAAAAAGACTATTGTGTCCCCTTTACTCTCCTCTGCAGTGCATTTTGACCTATGTGGAAATAAAGATCAATTCCAGTGCTTCCTGTACTTATCCATTACTTTTTGTAATTAATAATCCCATTCTATTACTGTTTCAATCACTGAATCCTCTGAGGCTGAGCCCTGTGCATATTATTCTGAACAATGAAGGGATGCTTTGTCAATACATCAGGTGGGTTTCTTGGTATTTTAAAATTTACTTTCTGCTGTGGACAAAGATTTAATACAAGTTCTAGGGCTTAAGCTAGAAGGTGTGAAAAACACTGTATTTCTAAATGTTATTTTCTGACTAAAACTAAAAGTAAATGCCTGACAAATTAGGACTATATTTTTGGCAGAAAATGAAAGCAAATACATAAAACATTGACTAAAATAACTGAAGATTCCTGAATGCAGTCCATTATGCCTCAAGTCATTCTCTAGGTGAAAAAATACACTTCACACTCATACCATTTATTTTTCATGTCTTGTAATAAGCAAGCTCTAAGCACAGTTCACTGTGTGATAGATTTCCTTCAACAAAGTTTAGCCTCCCTCAGTCCCAACCCGTTGACAGAGTTCCTTTGAGAAATTTATCAGCAAGGGCCAATGACAGAGAGGTCACCACTACTGATACATCTCATGCATTTTTACTTAGAATAATTGCCCTCTGAAATAGAAGACATCTGCAAACATACAGGAAACTCCAAGAAAATACTAATTTACTTAGAATTAAGAGTAAATGTTGACAGTCATACAGGAGCTCCATCACTTCAATCAGAATCTAATTCTTAAATCTGTACAGAAAAAGAAAGTTAGAAACTAATATTTTACAGGCAGTGATTGTATAAATTTTGTTGAAGCATACCAACTTATCTGCGACAGAGAAAAATAATAACTCCTACTATAAATCTGCATTAATTCATAGTTCATTACACTGTCCAACTAAAATTCCTATCATTGAATGCAAGAGAGAAGAATAATATAGAAAGATGTCTAATGACTCCTGGACAGTGTGACTAATAGACCAGTATTTTATTGCAGTTTTGGAAAATTATTAATTATATGGAAAGAACACCTGAAACAAAGTTTTTATGGTATCATTCCCCATTTGATTACTTCAAGACACTGATTTAGGAATACCTGTGTCTCTGACATTTGCTTATGAATGTCCAGGTTATTATTCATCAAGCATTAACAAATCCTCTCTGAAATCCCAGCAAATTATCTTTATCATAACAAAATTTATGCCTGTGTATTGACAAACCACTGGGCACTTTTTGCTGACACTCTGCTGTTGCCTCTCAGCTCTGGTGTCTGGGTTTTTTTCTGACATCTAAGGAGTAATGTGCATTACAGCACTATATCTTTACTCCCATCTGTGAAGGGCAGTTTACTAGCATGGCAGTTAACTCATAATTGTCTATTTTGATAAATAACTGAAGCTCTGGAATTACCAGTGGAAAAGGTCATATGACCAGATGTAGCTGTTTACTAAGTGAAAACCTACCTCTGAGCTGCTTATTTCTCCCTGTAAAAATGACTAACTCAAGACACAGATGTAGGTGCTTGAACTTCTAAACTTAAATTAGAGTAAGATTCAGTCCTTAAAACTAAAGGGTTATGTTATGAATAAATGGAAGAAACAGCACTATGAGGGTAGAAACAGTATAAACAACTTAATCTTGTTGTCAAGAGTATGACAAAAGTCTCTGAAGTCAGGAATTTAGTGTCCTCTTTATTGTCCTGATCACTTAAGTCACCACACTGCTGGTGTTTTGGTGTAAAGGAAATAAAAGACTATTTTAACACAAATGTATGCATACATACAAATGTGTATGTGCATAGCAATGACAGGTGTGTTTACACACACACACGCACATATAACGCATAGACAAGTATTTTTTAAAATAGTGACCTCTCTGTACTGCTAGAGCAGGTAACTGAAAACTAGGATCTGGCCAAACACTTCCTGGTGCCATCTAAATTTAATGCATGAGCCTTGTACTGCAGGACTGATTGAAAGGGGAGAAGAAGAACCTACTCCAAGGTTATCTGCTTCACTACATCTCCTTCTGATGGAGCCTTCCACAGTTTTTAGTGAGAAGACATGAGGAAAAAGCAGGAGTATTGGTAACGAAAGACAGTTTAAAAAAAATAAATCGTATATTGGCTTATGTAATAGACAAAGACTATAATTTCCTGAGTTATCTTAGTAATAGGCACAAAAGTGGTAGTAGTATGTCATTGTCAGATTATTTTCATTAAAAGGATAATTCATTATACCATTGTTATCTCTGCTGAAGTCTCCTTGTTCTTAACTGGCCTAACTATTCATAAAAGTGTCTTAAACTTAGTTAGCTTCTAGACATCTATCTAAATTAGGGCAGCTGAATCTCACCTGTGGCTGGGAGTCCCGTATTTGTAGACAGCAGAGACAAACAGGTATTTCCAAAATGAAGCTTTTCTTATCTATCTTGTCTGAGATAGCTGGGATAAGATATTTTATATCCCTGTTTATAGAAAAAAATTAGTAACCAGTTTAGACAAGATGTTCAGATGCTAGATGTTGCAATGATGTTATCCTTAATTTATTTTTTATCCCTGATTTCTGTTATTTTAGCTGTTCTTACATTAAGAAACATTATACAGTTTTTTCATTGAGACTCGATAAAGGTAGTTCATGTATCAATTGTAACCAGGTTTGTGATCGATGGGAGCCATTAATCAAAGTGATTCAAGGAGAGTGTTTCTTTATCAGATTTTCATAAAACAATTAATTGATGTAAAATTACCTTCTATTCTGCACCATGTGGCTTTGAAGGTTCATAAGATTCAATACTGGCACTCAATAATGAAAGTTCATTTCACAATTTCATCACCTACAACTGGGGGTTGTATACTTATGAACCTAACTCTACAGTTTTCCTGGGTTTTTTTTAAGTAACTAATGTGGAAAAAATCTTGACCTTTCCAAGGAGATTATAATAAGAAGAGGCTGAAAAGCTAGAAATACAAGTTTTCAATGTGTCCCATCTGCTTTGTATTCTAATTTTTGCATTCTGCACATAGTTCCTGATAGTTTGTCAGGCAGCTTATACACAGCATAGGTGTATGAAGACCCACAGATGCTGCACATCTCACTTTCCTCCTTCAAGCCTAGTCAAGCTTTTCACGAGTTACGGTATTGTGATATATTCTCTTTCACCTTCACAGAACATTTCTTCACCTTTATGTGCTCCATCAGTGCACCTCCCCAAAAGTGTAATAAAACAAGGATGACAAATATTTTAGGAAAGGCACATTTGGAATAAGACAGAGTGATGTAGTGTCTCAGAAAAGATACAGAAAATAATTAAAAATATATTGACTGTAATAAGCACAAAGGAAAATGAGGAGTCTGTCAGGAAACTTATTCCCGTGTTGATGGCATACAGATATACAACCAATAAGCTAATAGGGTTAGTTATTGATGAGTATGATGAGTACCAGTACCAGCATCAGATACTAAATAGAAATCCTACTTTCTTATGCCGGGACGTAGCATGGTGTTTTATCAGCGTTTTCGACAAGTTACCATTGAATGTAAAAAAACCCAACAATAAAATACTTGAGAAAAGATTTCCATACTGACCCCAAAGCATCTTCCAGTGCATTTTGTATTTAGATTTTCCGTATGAAAGTCTCTGAATGATCAAGAAAGACCACTCTCATTTATTTTTGTCATGTATCTCCATGTAACAATTTCTGCCTCCTTGTATACAGCTTCAAGGCAAAGATGGTGTTATAAACATACAGTTCCTTTAAAATCTTTCATAAATGTATATAATAAGCAAAAGTGCACAGACATTTGTTTTATAAAACAATAATAGAAATATGAAGGAAAAACTCACATAGAATTCTCTAGTATTTAGGGAATCAGTGTAAGCAATCGAAGATATAAATTATTCTTTTTTATTTTAACTTTTTCTGATCTGGGATTTCTTTTTATGGTTCTGCTTTCTAAATGAGTTATTTATGACCATGTTATGGGGTATTCTTGGGTGATGTGTCTTTATATACTTTTTTTTTTTACTGAAATACATCAGTAATTAAAAGGTCAAGAGTTCACACTTTAGTGAGGGGAGAGATCAAGTTTTGAAATCTGAATTTTTTTACAAGTACAATTTTTGTCTCTTGGCCATCCTGAGGTATGACATTTATTCTAAGTGTCATTTATTCACCTTAAACAAAGGTGAAGAAGGAAGCTACATGCACAATAGTTAGCTGTCCACAAAAAAAAAATTCTCATATAAAAATGAGAAACTCTATTTAATAACTTTTAATTAAATGAACAAATGAATTATATATTTGCATTATGTTATGTCTGATCAGTTATTTTTGCAAACACTGTTTGGAGGAGACTAATTCACCAGTTTGTCTAACTTCACACATTTGTGACTGACCAGAATTTCTGAGTGACTCTAACTCTTCTAATTTGAAATGAAGTTTGTTTCTGAGAAGTCTATGACACCTTGTCCTATCATGAAGTCTCTACAAAGGAGGGCAAGTCTTGAAGTCTTAAGTTAAATGAAAAAGCTCGTGCAGCAATTTTCAAACTAGTTGTTATAAGGAGAAGCGGCTGGTTTCAGCTTTCATCTTTCAACTCATCTACCCTGCAGGTTGCCTAGAACTGAAAACCTCAGACAGAATTGCTTCCCACTTGGATTTCTATCAAATTAGCAGAAAGTGATGCTCCCTCTCACAGCCACCTTCTCTCCTAGCATCAACTCTAGAAGATGTACTTTGCCAAGCCCCCATAAAATTGAACATCTAGATACCTAGATGAATACTTACGTGGCCTCCTTCTATGAAGAAGTCATTTAAAAAGTGGTTATATTTTTTCCTGTTTCCCCGGGCCCACCATAGTTTGCCAGATTTTTTTAGATTTTTTGTCCTTTGTCCGTGGCAAGTGTTTCCTTACTCTTTTTTGACCCAGTTGCATTTACGCTTCCCTGGGAGACATATGAATTATTTCATGTATACTTTTTTCTGTTGTTGCAAATATCTTGGAGGCCTGTGTCAGCTACTGAGTTTGTTCAGGTCTGTCCTGATCAAATGTAACTGATGCAGCCGGAGAACAATTTTCAGTTGTGCTGGTATTCTCATGCATTACCTTAATATATCTTCATGTTCTTCTATTAATGATTGCAGAAGCCTTTTTTAGAAACTCAGGAACAAACTCAAGTTTGATATCTGTAAGTATGTGTGGAACATAAGTATGTGTGGACACCTGGAATGTAAGGACATCTGGTTTGTGAGGATATATGATTAAGCTATTCAGCATAAAAAAAAACCAAACCCAAACTCACTGAAACAAGAAATGAGATGAGTAATAAATTAAGCATAAACACTAATGAACAGGACATAATGGAGAAAATAACAAGGACTAGGACTCTCGGGCCAATAATCACCAGCCTACTGAGATGCTCCATTACAACTTTGTAACTGATATGAGGGAGTATAATGGGATTATAACAGGTCCCATGGGAGAGAACAAACTTACAATAGGGTATTTTATGGGGTTTATGGGATTGTGTAAAATTTATGGACTGGTTTAAGGGGAATGTGGGACTATATGCAAGTTATTCTGGGATGTTTAGGAAAAAACCTAAGGTTGGGGAAAGGGACGGATCAAAATGTGATAGCTATAAGCACAGAAAGATGGAGATGAGGAAAAGGTGATCAACACTCGTCTGGTCAAACCCTGCATCTGATCACTTATTTTATTTTTAAATCCTGTTCCTTACTGTTTTGTGTGTGATCTTGCCATTTGTTCTGCATGTGATGTGTGTCGGTGAGTGATTCACTAGTGAACAGCAAGCTGGACTAGATAATGTAGGTCACTTGCATCTGGCCAGGACCCGAGGTCTGAGCTGATGGCTGGGTGGGGGTCCCAAGATCCAGGCATGGATGTCAGACTTAAAGACCATTTTGGTATTCAAGGGGGTTTTGTGAATCAAGAGAGTGAGAGTAAGTGTGCCTTTCAAACCTGATAAGGTGCAGAGAAGGTGGAAGACTGGATTGTCTATGTTCAGATGTACATGAGCACTGTTATTGTTTATGCGGGTGCTGTAAAATGCCATGCTGTCTGTGGTGGCATGTGCGGTCAGCCACATACATGTTGCTATTTTATCTTTGGGATACACGTTCCACTTGCTGTTGGATGGACCTGGAAATAAGAACAGCAGCAAACAGACTGAGAGGAGAAATATTCTGGGTCTGTGAGCCCTAATTCAGCCTGCCCTTAGCAAAACCATCTCTATTTCATTTGTATGAAGGTTATCTGCAAAAATGTCCCAGTGCTACTTACTAAAGGAAGGGCAATGATATCTTTTTAAAAGTAATTGAACTTCTATTCCCTCAAGTATGGGGGATCAGGCTAGCCAAAATAATCACGTGATCGAAGTCTCTTCTGTGAAGACAAGGATTTTCTTTATTTCTTCCATCTGTTATATTCCACCTTGTTGAATGCCAGGTGCCCATCAAAGCCATTCTATCACCCCCCTTTATCAGCTGGAAAGGGGAGAGAAAACATAATGAAAGGCTCATGGATTGTGATAATGACAGAGGCATCACTCATCAATTACCATCATGAGCAAAATAGACTTGACTAGTGGGAATTAATTTAATTTATTACCAATAGAGTAGTAAGAAATAAATCCAAATCTTAAGACACCTTCCCCCCACCCCTTCCTTCTTCCTGGGATCAACTTCACTCATGATTTCTCCACCTCCTCCCTTCCAAGCAGTGCAAGGTGATAGGGAATGGGGTTTATGGTCAGTTCATCACACGTTGTCTCTGCTGCTCCTTCGTCCTTACATTCTTCCAATGCGGGATCCCTCCCACAGGGCATAGTCCTTCACAAACTTCTCTAACATGGACTCTTACCACAGGCTGCAGTTCTTCATGAACTGCCCCAGCGTGAGTCCTTTTCATGGAATGCAGTCTTCTAGGAACAAACTGTTCCATTGTAGGTTCCCAACAGGGTCATGAGTCCTGCCACCAATCCTGCTCCAGCATATGCTCCTCTCTCCACAGGTCCACAAGTCCTGCCAGGGGCCTGTTTCAATGTGGGTTGCCCACAGGGTTATAACCTCCTTCAGGCATCCACCTGGTCTGATGTGGGGTTGTCCACAGGCTGCAGGCGGACATTTACTCCACCGTGGACCTCCATGGGCTGCAGAGGGACATCCTGTCTCATCACGGTCTTCATTTTGGTCTTCACTATGGGCTGTAGGGGGATCTGTGCTTCGGCACCCGGAGCACCTTCTCCCATTCCTTCTTTACCTCTTCCTTCCCTGAAGGCTGCAGAGTTGGTTCTCTCATATATTCTCACTCCTCTTTCTTGGCTGCTTTTGCACAGCAGGTTTTTTTCACCTTCTTAAATATGTTATCACAGAGGTGCTACCACTATTGCTGAAGGGCTTGGCCTTGACCAGCGGTGGGTCTGTCTCGGTGCCAGTTGACATTGTCTCTATCAGAAGCAGAGGAAGCTTCTAGCAGCTTCTCACAAGAACCATCCCTACAGCCACCTGGTTACCAAAGCATTGCCCTGCAAATCCAATACAGCCATGACAGAGTAGCTCAAATGAATTCCTAGACCAAGCTCTTTCCCCCTATCATCTTGGTGTCTCCTCAACAAGAATAAATATTTGATGGTGTTTGAGAATTATGGAGGAGGGCTAGAAAAATACTGTTTAAATATCTATTAACATAAATATTGTTTTCTGTAACATTTTAACTCTAGTTTGGAAAGGACCAAATTATCCAAATCATGGAGTGACAAAATCTTTCTCACAGGATTTATTAAGCTTTATATTGGTATTTGAATTTTAATGAATACTAAGATTCACCAATATATATATAAAATATTTCAGTTCTCTTGTCCCTAGGTTTTGCTGTCACTGTTCACTCTCTAAAATCTTCATGTTTCTGCAGAATGTGTAATCATTATATATTCAAGAGTGCTACACGTGAACGTGCATGTATCTATGTATCAACTAACACAAACCCAAAAACCTTATATGATCAGGTTAACATAACAATAATATGATCAGGTTAACAATACATTTAAGGTTAATGAACTAATTATTTTTAGACCAAGCAAAAAGCACACACACTGATTTTACAGTGCAAATAACTGTTCTCTGTCAGTGGCCGTTGTATTGTTGTTTACACCTCTAAATTAGTCTTGAACAATTATTAATAAGATCTCAAATAATGTTTCTATTGATGGTTTCTAAAATTGAACAGTACTGTAAGGAAATGAAAAGTCTTGCTGAAGAGTATTTTTATTCCTTCAATATATATGTGTCTATAACCTGATATTACAGAAATCTTAGCAACCTAATAGTATTATATGGAAATTTCTGTAATAGCCACAACCATATTTTCATTTTTGCCTAATAAAGTATTCTTAAATCTGGGTAAATACAGAAAAGCTTAGCATAATGACAATAGCAGTGTGAGAACTGACAGCTAAATTCTTGATTTGGTGGAGATGAGAGAAGCCACGAATAAGAGGATACAAACTGTACGACAAATTCATGTTCCAGAAACTTATTATGGCTTAGTACTATGCAAATAAATTGTCAAAAAACGCAAAATTGTGGGGTTTGGTGCATTGTAGATAGGAAATTATGGGGCTTTTTCCATCTGAGTCAACTGCATCATTCTTGCTATTCCTGACACAAAGAAGACAGAGCACTCGTGTATTGTTACAGAATCACAGAATCTTAGTGGTTGGAAGGGACCTTTGAGATCATCGAGTCCAACCACATTAAAAAAAAAAAAAAAA
>VXBJ01000191.1:73637-127294 GCA_013400055.1 Nycticryphes semicollaris | reverse complement strand
GAGCCCTGAGGGACACCACTGGTGACCTGCCGCCAACCAGATTTTGCTCCATTAATCACAACTCGCTGGGCACGGCCATCCAGCCAGTTTTTAATCCAGCAGAGGGTACACTTGTCTACGCCATGATTTTCCAGTTTCTCCAGGAGAATGCTGTGGGGGACGGTGTCAAAGGCCTTACCAAAGTCCAGGCAGACAACATCCGTAGACTTCCCCTCATCGAGAAAGCGGGTCACATGGTCATAGAAAGAGATCAAGTTGGTCAGGCAGGACCTCCCTTTCATAAACCCATGCTGGCTGGCCCTGATCCCTCGGCTGCCCTGCACTTGCCTTGAGAGCTCACTCTGCATGATCTTCTCCATGATCTTTCCTGGTACTGAGGTCAGGCTGACAGGCCTATAGTTTCCGGGATCCTCCTTCCGGCCCTTCTTATAGATGGGCGTCACATTGGCCACCCTCCAGTCATCCGGCACCTCTTCTGTTGGCAAGTGAGTTTTGCAGCCATAAGTTTTTAAAGCAGCAATTACAAAAAAAAAGAAAATATTGTGAATAACCAACCCCACACATGATGTAAACATGCTGCAGAGGTAAAATAGATATTCATTCCTCCAAGTAAATCAGATAATCAGATTGTGCTCCTGTAGAATTGTACCTGTGTTCATTGTGGCTGTATTCGAATCTATCTAGAGGTTACTGCACCCCGTCTGTCAACATATTCCAGACTTTATACAGCAGAGAGAGAAAATGTGTCAAATGTCAATGAGAAATTAATTCCAAAGCGGACAATGAGTTTTGTGAAGATGGAGTATTGCTCTCTTGTAAACAATGAGTCACTGTCTGATTCAGGATTTATTTTAGGCTGATTATGCAAGGAAAAGTGTTGGAGGGCATGAAATCACACATATAGCTTGCTTTAAAGCTAACAATGGACAGGCATCCTGCATAAAATATGTGTCTAGGCTACCACTCCCAGCTCACTTTTAGCTGACCACTGTTTTCTGTTTGCTGCCTCCTCTCACTACCTGATCCTGAAGACACTTTAATCAAAACCAACTGGTTTACTTTAAAACGTGCAAATAGCAAGTCTTCTTTTTTCCAGGTCATTTTGACTGATACAAATTACAGAGTACTTATAACAGTGCTTCTGTAAGGACATCTAATGGGGAGAATCATCTCAGGCAGAAGGAGAAGGGACACCATGGTTAAACTGGCAGTGGTAACCGTTTCTGTTAATACAGCTGAATTACAAAGAGGTTGTTTATTCGCAGGGTAGAGGTACCAATGGCAAGTATGCAACATCAGAAATGCATGACTGATACTAGTTGTGACAGGTTAGGAAGTAAACATCAGTAGCAACACAATACAGAGATCAGCACTGATCTAAAGCTGCATAATGAGACTCAAGTAGAGACAGATTTCTGAAGAGTTCCAGTATTTTCGCCAGAATCCATATTCCCTTGCTAGGAGCAGATATCACATTATCAGATACAGCCAGCTCAGCAAGATGTCAAGGGTGGAGAAAGTCATTGCTGTATTTCAGTGTGGGAGTGACAGCCATAGGTTTAACTATACCAGATGGGCAAACCTGTGGCATCTGAACAGTTCAGGTGTGGATCCACTGCAGAAACGGTGATGCGAGTGGCTGCGGGCAAGCTCTCCTGGTGGAAAGCCTTCTGGATCTGCACCAGAAGTGAGGAAACGAGCCAACACTGGCTGTTTAAGCCAACATCAGCAGGTCTCTCAGGACTCAGCTGTCTGCTCATCCCACTCTCAGTCCACAGTAAAGTGTTGCATAAATAACTGTCTAAGGAGAGCATATATCTTCTCTCTCTGAACTGCTCTTGAATCCTGTATCATAGGATGTGTGACTGGGCTATGGGAAGATTTTTCCATGGTGAGATTCTTGAAAGAAAAGATTAGCCATACGTGAATTATATCACATACATTACTGACCATTTAAAAAATATAATAACATGTCTCATGCTGTAATAATCAGTGTTCAACTGACAGCAGAAATTGATGATACAGCTGCTTTTGCATTGTTGGTTGTACAAATCTTGTTTCTCTGCATAAAGGTAGCAATAGATTAACAGAAAATTCAGGTCAAAGAATTTCTTAAGAACTTCCTTAGTTCTTGTTCCTTCCCTGTGGTCTCCACTAAAAAGTGAAGATGATCTCAGCAGTTAAAAGCCCCAGAACTGCAGCAATGCCTCCACTTCAGTGTTGTTGAGTGAAAAATGGGATACTCCACTGAAAATGAAGAGTCAAAACCAGACACCTAGATTCTGTTCAGAATTTTCCTGTTATTTTTCATGGAAAATTCCTCCTCCCTCCCCCAGTTTAACTTGAAGATACACAAACCTACTGGTAAGTCAATTTGATACGACATACACTTGTTGCTGTTCTTGTTGTTATGGAAGTATTCATCGATCTAAACTCAATTTTGAGCCAATAGGAAGTACCAAGAAAAAATTCACACCATCCATATATCTCAGAGAGTTCAGACTCACCAACAAGAGATGAGGCTGCATTTATTACATTAATGTTTGATTCAAGAAGTTGTTTGAGTGTTCTTAATTCAGTGACTCCTTAAACTTCCTTGCTTTACCTCTTAGTGCTGGGGTTCATTGCACATTAAATGTACGAAGATCAAGGTTTACTTGTACAATGCCTTCTTTGTGTCCTCCTAATGACAAAGCATTACCATGAGTTTGTATCCAAATAAGGCAGATTTATATTCGCCTTTGTGCCATTGAGGCTGAAGGCAGCTGGTTTATATCACCAAAACTTGTTTTTGATCTCTCCCCTGAAAACTAGGCAGAAAATTCTACAGACAAAGCAGCGACACAGAATGGCCAGGAATTACAGTTTGCACACATTTTACTGTTTGGTTTCTTTATTGCTATTTAGTTTGGCTTTTAAACTCTTCAGTGATGCATACTGGAATCTGAATGGTTGTAAGAAAAATCTGTGAAACACAACATAATTTTAAGCTACCTGGCTAGAGCTTGATTTTTTGTTGTTGTTGATGGTGGTGGCTTTAGAGTTATTTGTATTTGTAGTAGCCAAGAGCCCAGAAAATTCTCACAATAAACTGTATGCATCTCACTACACCCAACTGCCCATAGCTTAAGCAAAGTGTTTCAGTCTTTTACTGGCATCCATATCTGCCAGAAAGTGATGATACACTGCCAGTACAATGTGCAGATGTTAGTAATCATGAATTCAGTGTTGGACATAAAGGAATGTGGAGTGAGGAATGCCAGAGACTGGCCAACAACATTGTGTGTGGCCAGAATTTTTCACTGAGTTCACATGTGTGCTGCGATACTGTTTGTGCACCTTCTGTCCAGATATATTTGAACGCACTAGGGAGTAACTTCCTAATCAGCTGCTACCTGATGTCCATCTGCCATCCCAAACACCATGTCCTCTGTCAATTTATTAATATTTGTTTGTGACTCATTACTTTTATTTATACAGGATATGCTGTTTTATAAAATAATAGACATCCATTAAAAGTAGCATTCATATGACCTAAGCTTAGGCTTCTGAAAGTCTGATGCTTACTCTAGACTGCAATATCTATTCCCACTACAGTTGGATGAAAGCTAGGTGTCTCTAAAGGAATTTCATCCCTTTTTGAGACAGATCTACAACAGTGTCAGTGAACACTTCTCTGAAGGCCATTTTCTCTTTCCTCTGAATACAGAGAGGACCAAATATCACTGTTTTAGGTCCAGAAGGTACTTACCTACAAGAAAGACTGATATTAATCTGACTAAATGTAGTTCTCTTTCAAGAGAAGCATGTGCAACACGTTTCATTCTACTGTGTGATGTCTAAAACAAGTGAGCCAAATTGCATAGTAGAGCTATGCCTTCTGTATTGAGCTATGGTCAGGTACGCAAGTTAACTACCACAGATACTGAGATGCATCCCATCACAAGTAACGTACTTCACAGAAGGTTTAATAATGATATCTTTGTGTAAAGACTACTTACCAGTTAGACTTGCATGCTGTGAGTATACTTACTTTTCCCTGTGCTGGACAGATATCACATGAAAAAATCCTCTTTACATGCCAGTACATATTCCCTAAATTCTTGTTTTTGTATTTAAGACTGGGTGTTCAGATCCTACTCAGCTAGAAAATCGCTAACAATTCTCATTGATTTAAATCAAGTTAGGAAAGCTGCTTACATTACTAGAGAGCATTGTATGTGGGTTTTTTGTTTGTTTGTTTGTTTGTTTTCTTTTCAAAAAGACAAAATACATATTGCTATCAGGGCTCATGCATCTTAAGTACATGAAGACAAAAGTTCAATTCTCCTAGTAGATTGTAGCTTCTACGTGTTTCCACAACAGTGAACCATTACCCTGAGCTTGTGAACAGAAGCAGGAGCAGGAAACAGATCAGGAAGGGAAAGAAAGCTACAAGTGGGGAAGGTTGTTTTTCTTTTCTTTTCTTTTCTTTTCTTTTCTTTTCTTTTCTTTTCTTTTCTTTTCTTTTCTTTTCTTTTCTTTTCTTTTCTTTTCTTTTCTTTTCTTTTCTTTTCTTTTCTTTTCTTTTCTTTTCTTTTCTCTTTTCTTTCAATAAATTACATAAGTAGTAAACTAATATTTTGTCACTCAAACAAGCTGACTAATTTCTGGAAGCGGTCAGCACTCAGAAATTGTCACCAAAAGTCAATGTTTCACGAACAAGTCTATCAAAATAAAAACAACCGTTCCTGTAGAAAAATAATTTTTTCTTGAGTAAGTCAAGTGTGAATTTCTTACACCTCCCCTCTGCATGCATTCCCAGAGGATATGAACTTTTAGACACCACTAACTACACCACATGTCTATGTAGCTTGACTTACTGCATGTCTTGCTTTTAGCCCTCAAAATCCTTAGGGAGAAACCCAAGGGGTGATATGAGAATCATAATAAATCAGTGAAAGATTTTCACTGTATCTAAATGATTAGATCCTGTATTTACTCATGCAGCAAAAATTATAAAATTTACAAAGACCAGTACATGTTTCTTTGTAAACTCATTGGGATAACATATTTGTTACATAGATTGACTGGAAATAAAATAATGTCTCTACCTCTCCCATGTCTTTCTCTGTAAGCTCACCTGCCCTCAAAAATCAAAATGGAATAAAATGAAGGGAAAATTTCTGTAGCCCAAGCATTAAGGGGGATAAAAGCTAATATGTCTGTCAGCCTGGCAAGTAATAGCAGCTGCACTAGAGACAGTTGACCACCAAATGGTATCCTAGCAACATACAGTAGCATCGTTATACATAGTGCTATCAAGCCAAATTTATCCTTTTCAATATCTTAGCTTCAAGAGAGCAGGGATGAATACAGAGAAAAGGATGAAAATGGTGCCTATGAGAAAGACAACATGGGGTTTTAATTTAAGCAGAGGTTATACGGAAAATCTGTGCAAAATGAATAAAGAGCATAGTATTTTTTTGTGTTGAGGAAAGTTACCTACCAGTGGTAAGGCACTCTCAGACAATTATGATTCAATTTGCTTTCAGAAAACTAATCCTTTGTATATTTCAGTTTAGAATAAAATTTGCAGTATGATCTTTAATTCCGTTTAATTTTTCCATTTAATTGGGGAGGGGCAAGGGGAAATACATTTTAATTACTCAACATTTCTGAATCTTTAAAAAAATCTCTAGGCAAATCCACCTATAAATTGTGGCTTTCAAAAACAATTATAGCTTTCATTGTTTCTAATATTAAATTGGATAATTACATCTCTGCTGATAAACTCTCAAAATTGAGCAGTTTCCTCTTTTTAGATGATAAATTGCCTTCTATTCTCCTGTTATATTTAGAGCCATTGATCCTACACTGTCCATATAATTTACCAATGTGCATAATGATCAAGACTGTAAACCACCTTGTCAAAGAGAAGACAAATGAACTTATGCATGGATTAATTACAGGATGCGTTCTTTCTTCAGTTTTGAGAAAAGATTAGAAAAACATGCTAAGCATCTAGATCTTATGGACCAGAAGATCTGGATTCTCCTGTCCAGTGTAAGTTGGCATGGTTTCACTGATTCTAGTTGAAATGAGGATGCCTGACCTCAGCTGAGGGTTTGACTGAATACAAGAAGGCTATTGATAATACAGACAGAATTAAAGTCAAGTAAGATAGTACTTTTTAGTAAAAGTTACTCCTGCAAACATGACCTCAAGCAGAAGGTAAAACTGTCTCCCTTCAGTAGCAGATGTACTGCCAAGTAAGCAGTAAGTTGCAAATACCAGGACAGTGTGCCAAGATACTGATCACTGATCATTTTTAACTTGCAGTCCAAACATTATCCTGCAAAGGATACACACAACGGGGAATGGATTTACAAAGCTACGTTTTATGATATACTAAGCATTTTTGTATGCACCAGAAAATCTCTGTGAAAAAGCTTTCCATGTGACTTTGCAGTAGAGAGCTCTTTGGAGACTTAGCTGGGGAAAAAAAAAATATCACTTTTAAATTATGCATTTTTTAAAATGACATAATTGAAAGAAGTTTTTAATCCAAAATTCAGTCTCTCCCTTAATTTGTATTTCTAATTCCTTTTATTGATCTGTTTTGGAGCAGGCCATTTAGCTTTTTGTCTTTTGTAACTTATGCAGACGACAGCAATCCCCTTTCTTCTCCAACTATTCTTGCAATCTCTAGTGCCCAGTGGTAGAAGTTCTTCATTACATCAGTTGATATATTCTTTAGCTTCCAAGGAAAGGCTCTGGCCAGAGGCATATTCATTGGGGAGGAATTTGTAGAGAGGGGTTGACGGTTGGACTCGATGATCCCGAGGGTCTTTTCCAACCTGAATGATTCTATGATTCTAACCTAGTAGAATAATTTATCCTAATCTGTCCACTTCCAGGGATACCTTATACTCTGACCCCAAATTTCTGTGCATTCATGTAGCAAATCACAGAGGAAAAAAAAGAAAGAACCACTCAAACAACAGACACATTTGCTTCTTGTAATCTGGCTGCTGCTATGCAGAGGGTCTGTTTCTGATTAACGTTCCCCAAGCAATATATCAAAAGAATACTGGGCAAGAAAGAGCCTGAGAGTTGACAAGAAAGCCACCCTCTGTTAGCCAGCAGCCACAGTGAGACCTGTAACATATGTGCTGAATCTTTTTCTGTGATAGAAATATGACTTCAGTAGTTTAAGCTATATCAGCAGGACAACAAGCTAGACATTCTCAGAATGCCTCATATATAGTTAATAAAGGAAGTTATAACTTGCAGTATACACATGAATGTGTCTTCAAAGTTTCCATAGTCTACTGAAGCAAGTGTGTATCTCAATAGGTTGTGTGGATTTTCAGTGCATATAAATTCTGCTCTAATTTCTGATCTTTGATAAGAGAGAATCTAAGGACACAGTAATCCTGTTCATGAGAAAAAAAAAAAAAATACAATCATCTATAAGAAGCTAAAACAACCCTCAGTTTTACCTTCTTCTTGACAAAATATTAGAGGAAACATATAAGTCTTTGGAACCACAGGGCAATATAAATGCAGAGTGATTAAACAAGGTTCATAGAAAGGAATCAGAGTAAGCCCCTGAGTTTTTATGTGGCACTAAATTAATGTTCTAGGGATATTAACAACTTGGCAGCTAAATGATCACAGATACTTCAGAGAAATCATATCAAAAAAGTGCTGGAGCAATCCAGCATAGTTGATTAATGTAGGAATTTATGAAGGCATTATATGACTTATTTTCTTGTAATAGTAAAAAAACGGGATTTAGTGACTTGGGAGGTAATTTCTGTTTCTAGAATTCCATGTTCACTTAAATTTCCTTTAAATTTTGAGGACATTAGTGACACAAGTGAAATTCTTGTAAGAATTTGGCACAGTAAAGCAGAAGTCCTATCTTTTGTGGGCAGAGTGGGAGAAAAAAAAAAATAAAAAACCAAAACAAACCCAGTAAGATTTTATCTAATATTTTAATTCCCTTGACAAAGGAAGCTCCACTCATCAACAGGCAGGCCTCTACCATCTGTATTAAGTTGATGCATTGCAAGCACCTGGAGGTTCAAGGAATACTTTCCCTTTTAATTCTTTCTTGTAAAACAGATGGGGGAAAACACAGTAGGTAGTGTTATGCTGTGTTTAAATATGAGTAGACCATCATCTAGCATCATTGTTGCGTTTCAGCCAAATACATATATATCCGAACTCCCAAGTTTTAATCAGCAGAAACGTGTCAGTGCTGAGGAGGCTGCTGGTGTGAGCTACTAGCAAAAAACTAGGAAAGAGGCCACAGTGACCTAGTACTTATGCAATGGCAGAATACTGATTAGAAAAGGTTGTAGTTTTCTGAATGTAAAGCTCTAGTTTAATGAGTATTTTAAAGGAAATGCAAGAAATAATGGTACCTTTAATCCCTGTGAAGGTATGGGACAAACAGGAGGATTCACAGATCCACAAATTCAAATGTCAAAAGGGACAATTATAGCCTTGCAAAACTGTTTCTTCTACACATAGCTGTAGGATATCTCATAAAAGCAGAAGAAAGTTTATAAGGCCCCATTTTCACAAAGGCTTGAAGGAGTATAAAGAATCTTTGAAGTGGTATTAGGAGCTTTAAAATATGAAGAGCAATCCAGGAAAATCCTGCCCAACACACTGAAGCACTTGAGATTCTGTAAGGGTCTCAGGGTTTCTGGACAAATCTGCCAATTCAGCTAATTATGTGCATGTAGTAATAGGCTAAATGCTTATAGAATTATAGAATGGTTAGAGTTGGAAGGGACCTTAAATCAGTTTGGGACACAAAACATTGACATTTTTACGCTTAACAGCTTTCAATAGACAAAATAAAGGGATATGCTCAAATGAAATCTGACAGAGTTGGAATATTGCAGTTCTCATTCTTTCACAGAATCACAGAATGAAAGGGGGTTGGAAGGGACTCTTGAAAATAATGAAATATACAGTATATATAAAACAAATATAAAGATACCAGGGAAATCCAGACTGGACTCAGCAAAGGCTGGGAACTTGGTTTGAGAACTAGGTGCAGGAATGTAAGGGTTGGAATCAAAAGCAAATAAACAGAGTCCTCCTCTCTCACCAGCCATTGAAGAAAGAGCCTGATGAGTTTGATCCCTCAGCTTTTATACTGAGCATGATGCAAATGGGATGGAATACCCTGTTGGTCAGTTTTTGGGTGACCTGTCCCATCCTCCCCACAGGTGCAACACATCTATGCTCTTGCACTTTTGATCCTCCAATGGGGCAAATAAAAAAGTTGTCTGACCTTGGTTGTTATGGGAATAAGTATAAGAAAGAGTCTCTCTACATACCGTTCCTTGGTATCAAATATAAACATCAGACTTTATCTCTCTGGAAGCAGACATTGTCTGAAAAATATGCCATTAATTTCAGAGAGTGTCATTAATTACAAGAAATTTCACCTAAAGTAAAATTACTGAAAATAAAATTAGTTCTGTTCTACCTCACACCAGGGCAAGAACTATACCTCTTTTTTATTGATTGCTTAAAGTTTTCAGATTTCCTTCAGAATCAATAGGGAGGAACCAGGGATTAATTCAACTTCTGAGAGGTTATTTCATTATCAGTATGGTCATGAAATAAGACTTTCATAAAAAATATCAGAAGCCAACTGTTGTGAAGAGAAATCATCACTTTAAATCAAGAGTTTCATAAGTTTTATATCCCATCTGTTTTTATATAGTTAAGAAAAACTGAGACTCAGTATTCTTCCTGTGCAAAGAAAAGAGATTAATATTTATGAATTATGACTCAGATTAAGATTTATGTATTCCTTCCACAAATGTAGGCTTACTGAATCACCATTTTTCCCCACCTGAATTGCAGGTACCTTTTTGCTTGGAAGGAAGCTGAATTTATAAATATATATTGTGCAGTGGGTTTACTAAGGTTTAAAACACACCTGCTGATGGCTGAGTGGCAGTGAATGGCAATTACTGTGTTTGTAAGTAGATTTTTTTCTGAGGAATAATTTTCCCTCCAAAAAATGATCTTGAAATAACAATCCCCAGAAATTTTTAGAAAGTTTAATGTAACTTTATAGGTTTTATTCTTCTTAAGGAAGTTGTGTTCACATTTACGATGATTGTTTGTTTTTATTATTGTTGTTGCTATTATTAAATATTTGTGTAAAAAGCAGAGCTAAAACCAGGGTACAAGAAAAATTAATGGACTGCTAAGTTACTTGTTACTAAATAACTTGTTACTTTTTCTTTCTGCTGATAATTTGTATGACTTTCTGTGTTTTCTTTAGTGTTTCAAATTCTTCAGCATTAGTTTCTAAATTCTTGAGCTGGTTTATGCTTCTATGAATTAAAACACCTTTGATTTCAAGAAGAATGTTAATGTGTCATAACAATTCTAATAAATCACATTTTGATTCATCGTTGTTAAGTTTATAAAGATTATTACCTGATGTATTTCTTAGTTGTTTTCATTATCATGCATATGCAACTTACAGAAAATTAGAAGGCCAGGGAGGTCCAAAAGCTCTGAGTATACAAATCCTGTGAAAATAAAGACAGGTTAAAGAAAGATAAAGATAAGACTTTTGAAAATCATACGAATTCTGAAAAATAATGTTATTTTTGCCATTTAACTATTTGATTATTTTTTAATAGATGTGTAGGATATACAGGCTATATAATTCTTACGAAATATGTATTAGGTTGTAGTTTAGTCAGAACTCTTTGTGTGTAGTTTTGGCTTGTATTTTTTTGCTGTGCCTCTTAAAAAATAATAATGTTTCACATATTTTGAATGCTATATGTCAACATTCGTTAGTGAATGATGGGCATGGTACTCCATTTTCATGGGCAGTAAATTGAGGAAAGTTAATTCACAATGACTAAATAAAAGTGAGTTTAAAATGGAAATATTTGCAGTGACAATAATTACAATAAGTACCCTTGCAAAATACTACTCTTTATTTTGCTTTGATTTTAGACAATGAAAAATGTAGCTTTGAGAATTATGATATATTTTCATGCTATATTACATGTTGCCATGGCCAACTGGATGGGATCAAGAGTAAGAAGGGAAATTAAAGTTGTCATACTAAACACCATGTCAGTATTTCAATTAGTTCCGAAATATTGTGAGTCAGAATGCATCTGTCTGTAATTGGCAGTGCATTTAGAATGCTTCAGAATCTAAATCTTTCAATGTGTCATTATATACAACATAATTTTTTAATACATCTTTTTGTCTGTAAAAGAGATTACTTATTTTCTGCAGAGTTAATGTATTTGAAATTTTTCTTGATTCTCCCCTCATTTTTTAAAGAATTGTAGTTTAAAATATGGATTAAATTACTGAATAATGAAAATTAATTATTTTTTTTTGTTAATTTTTCCTAAATCATGTTTTTCTATTAAAATGTTTTCTCTTCCTGTCACCATTATGACATTTTTATGATGTCAAAAAAATCCAAACAAAACCAAAACCAAACAAACAAAAAACACAAACCAAAACCACACTGTTGTTTTAAAGTATAATGAAAATGAGAGAAAAATTAGAGCTCTTTAGGAAAAGTTTGGCAACAGATTAAAATGGGATATATAAATATTTTGCTCTGGTGACACCAACAATAAAACAAAGGATCTTTGAAATCTCTTATAAAGTGACTATATGCTACAGGTCTTCTACTCAGTAGCATGTCATTGAACCACATGCAGAACGGCTTAGCTTGAAAAGGATTGAGGTTGAAAATGGATGTTCTGGAACTCAGATTCAGGTGTCAGAAAGGTTGGTTATTCCTGCAACAGAAGGCATCAGTTACAAATGGAGAATCTTTATCAGTAGCTGACATGTCACTTGATTTTCTGCATAGCCATGGAACTGAAACATGATAAAAAACATTCTTTGAAACAATCATTTAGCTCAATTAAAAAAAAAAAATAATATAAAATTCCACAAAATTAAACTCTCATATGAAAAAAAAAAAAAAGAAAACACAAAAAAATCCCAACCAACCAAGCACACAAGAAACCCTGAAAATAACCAATACCTTTTCACTAGAATTTTCCTCATTAATCCACATGAACTTTAGCCTTATTCCTTCTTTGTTCCTGATAAGATTAACTGGAAAACAAGACTTCCATTTGCGTAATAATTTCAAGGCTTCAGAGTTTAGTTTAACTTCACATTCAAATAAAAATGAGAGTTTCCAAATTTTACATGATAAAACTTAAGGAAGTATTGAAAGTGGTTAGTTAAACCACATAATGTTCTGTAACTGTTTCATTCTGGATATTAATATTCCTTTAAGGATACTAGTAACCAGGCTCTCATTCAAGATGTGGAAACTGAATTCTTGGTAACAATTTAAACAATGGTTGTTTGTATCCTGAGATTTTTGGCTATTCAGTTAGACATTCTTCTTTCCTTTCTGAATCCAAACTACATTTCAGCTTACATTAAATTTATAAAAATAATTGTAGTTTGGAGGAAAATAACACTTTCTAACAAAAATTATAAATTTGAGAACTTTGATCACTTACAAGCCTTAATTCCTGAGAAAGTCTGCATTTTCAATACGCAAGCCAAGCCACTTCCTAAAGTATGAATTTGAGATTGCAAAGTTAAAAAAAAAAAAAGAAGAGTAGGAGGATGTTATTTTGGGACTGACAGGTGGCCAAAGTCTGATGATAATCAGGTGACAGTGAAAAAAAAAAATTAGACTGGGCGTCATTTTTTAAAAATAAAATTTGTTTATTATAATCAGGAATTCTTGAGGATTGTCTATCTAGGGAATTTCTTTTGCAATCCATTTCCTATACAAAATTTTTCTTCAGAATGTCATCCCTCATAACAACATTATCCCTTTGGCTACACGAAATTAGGTAAAGAATTTGAGTGTTTAAACTGTATGGAAAATAAACTCAGCGTATTATTTATTACATTTGGAAAGCTATCTCCGACTATCAAAATAGACATTTTGTGTCTGAATGTTATTGATTATCTGATCAATATTTAGCAAATCATTCTTACACACATGCAGGCTTTTTTCAATAAATGGGAAAGAATTTCTCTAGATGAAACAGTAAATAAAAACAGTAAATAAAATCTTATTGCTGTTGTATCAGATAAATATATTGATATATTGGCTGCAATTTTTATTGGTAGAGAACTGAATTGAGAACATTTGGAATCTTAACCACTACATAGTAAGAAAAAATAAAAAGGAAATTTTACCATCTTTTCCATCTTTCACTCTTTTCTGTTTGCATCAAAAAAAGAAAAAAATGAAGAGTAGCATCAACAGCATTTTGAGGGAATCGAGGTCATCTTAGGTCATGATGGATGTATTCTCAGAAATCCTAGCAGATCGGATTCAAAAGAGGATTTAGGCAGAGAAATGCATAGTTTCAAGATATTAATGAACATAGCAGTAGGGTGATAAAGACTTTCGGTGTTACAACTTAGGGTTTGAATGTCTTTTAATACCCACTGCTTCTCAATACATTCCAAAGTCCTCTTCTGAATTTAGCTTATAGAAATGTGTAATGTGTCTATGGCTACATAATGTGTCAGTGTCATGGCTGGATCAGCTTTTTTCTAGTCCTGTATATTATCTTCTGTGCTATGACGCAGAGGAGGAGAAACGAACAGGGAATTTTTACTCCCTTTCTCTCCTTAAGTTATCATATTTCTTGTTATTATTGCTATAGCAATTCATATAATTGAAAGTCAGAGTAAATTGCTGTAATTTCAGTTTTTATTCTTGGATCACATAGTTGCAGATCATGTCCAAATTGGACAAATCATTAACATATCCCTAACCATCTTGATGGATAAGAACTGAAGTGAGTGTAAATTTTCAAAGAGCTAGCGAAAATGCACTTGGTATAAATTTGGGCACATACTCTTAATGTTTTTCATTTTGAAATAATTCTTAAACTAAGATAATCTTCTCATAGATATACATGCATTGATGATAATGAAAGTAGTAGAATGTGCACAGATTCATATGAAAGCATTTTTGGCTTAATTCACACTGTACAAACAGGGAGCATTCAAATTATTCATACTTCTCTACTAGTAGTAATTAGGTACATTGTCTGCTTAATGCAAACATACTTAACTGTATGAACGGGAAATAAATAGTAAATATGAAAAGCACTTAACAGGTTTTGCTGAAGAATTTAATAGACCTCCTTATTCAAGAAATAAATAAAGTGAATCCATATTTTACCTTGTTCAAGACTTCTGGTCCAGGATATATGGGTGGAGCTTGATTCAAGTGTATGCTATCTTCCAGTGGTTATGTGAAAAGTATAATGGAGCCTCTGTTGTTTCCCATGACATAGAAGACACAGATCTACAGCAGGATGGAGTAGCTACAAAGCTGTGAACACTGCTTTTCTCCAGGATGTCCATTTGCTCCACACAGCCTTTCACTTTCATTGGCAAAATGCTGTATACTTATTTCATCTTCTTAAGACAGCTTACCTATTGAAAACAAGGTGCTGGATTCCAGTTTTATCTCTAGCAGCCTCTGTTGCAAAGAGTTATAAGCCATCATAGCATACAAATACATCATAGCTCTTACAAATTACTTTTATATCAGTAGACTAAAGCCCCCAGTGTTGTTCTATACTTGCTGAAACTACTATTATTCATTATTTTGGGTAGACATGTAATATAACTGAACACAGGCTGTGGCTATTCCAAGTTGCCAGACTCATCCCTCATTGAATCCAGAATATGAGGAATATCCATGTAGCATATAGCCATTATTTCTCTCTATCTCAGTGACCTGTCCAAAGTACAAATTGAATAAAGATTGGAATACAGCTAAGTCATATTTTAGCAATTCACTAACTGTATTTAGTGTTCTGGACATGCACTTTGACCGTTACATTCCTAAATTAAGCACTAACTGTCATAACTGGCTCTTGCCAACTTTCCTAATCCAAAAGTAACTGGAGAACTGGCCTTTAAGTCAGGAAGATAAATTCAGCATCTTCTGTTTCCTTCAAATTAAACTCTAATAATTACGACAACTTATTCAGGGGCAGTCTGTCATATGGATCCCATAGCTTTGCACTGACTGTAGTACACTGATAGTAAGGTTTTTTTTTTCATTTGTGAATGTCTTGGTTTTTTTAACTAATTATAAACAGTGAACACCAAAAAAAAAAAAAAATCTGAGTAATAACATCAAAGACGGATTAAAAGACATGTCAAATGAGTAAAAGTAGACATCAACTTTTTTATGAATGTTTACATACAACATACAGAAATAAACATACTTTTATTACCAAGAAATCTTGGTTCCTACTGAGCCAAGGTAACTTTTTTCTGGCATCTCTTACAATTAAATACTGTTCCTTAACTAACCTAAGTATTATATTAGTGAAATATTGCAACCTCCAGGGATTGTCCTGGCAGATTCTTCCCAGAACAATCCCCAAAACTCAATAGCCTAGTTTAGGTTTAGGCAGCTAATTAAAGCAATGAATTTAGCAGTGTGCTTTCCTTCTACAGTCCGTGGAGACAACAAGGAGATCATAGTGGGCTGAATTACCTCTCCAATGGACATATTTCCTTTCTCCATTAGCCATATTGATCACAGGATGAGAATGTTCCTCTCTTAAGCAATTATTTTGGGTGCATAATGTTAGCCATGGTGTCTTCACTACCTTCTTATTCTAGAGGGAATAAACACAGGGAATAAAGTTGTGGGCATTGTACAAAGATCCACTCTCATCAGAAAGTTCTTAAACCATATCATCTTACTCGTTCTGCTTTTTTTAAAAGTAATTTTTATTAAAAGCACCTATTTTTCCTATCTGCTGAGAAATCTTTCTGATTGCATGTCCAAACTGTAGGGACACTTAAAACCTAAAGAAAAGATGGCTATAAGCATGTGTTACATTTACCTCTGTGACATCAAGAATAAATAAATAAATAGAAGCTCTACACGTTCTACTCAATCCACCTTAAATCCTTTCCTTAACAATATTTACAGGTGGTTTTATTACTATAGATTAGCTTTCTGTTGGCTGGACAGGCTGGTTAAGTAAACCTCTTACTGAAAAAAATTAGTTAGTGATTTTGTTACTACATACAAAAAATATCTTCCAGCTTTTTACAGAATCACAGAATCATCATGGTTGGAAAGGACCTCTGTGATCACTGAGTCCAACCATACACACACAAAAAACCCTTGCAGTCTTGGACACTAGAACATGCTCTGAAGTGCCGCAGCTACGTGCTTCTTAAATACCTCCAGGGATGGTGACTCAACCACCTCCCTGGGCAGGCTGTTCCAGTGCCTGACCACTCTTTCAATAAAGTAATTCTTCCTAATATAATATGAACCTCCCCTGCCTCAACTTCAGACCATTTCCTCTGGACCTGTCATTATTCTCTTGGGAGAAGAGGCCAACACCCACACCTCTACAACCTCCTTTCAGGTAGTTATAGAGGGCAAGGAGGTCTCCCCTGAGCCTCCTCCTCTCCAAACTGAACATGTTCACTTCCCTCAGCCTCTCCTCAAATGACTTGTTCTCTAGACCCCTCACCAGCTTGGCAGGTGTGGTCTGGACACACTCCAGCATTTCAATGTCCTTCCTGTTGTGAGGGGCCCAGAACTGAACACAGGACTCAAGGTAAGGCCTCACCAGTGGCAGCAGTACAGAGGCACAATTGCTTCCCTTCTCTTGCTGGCCACGGTATTCCTGCTAAGAATCCCTAGGATTGCTCTTATTAATGATAAAACCATAATTTGCCCTTACAAAAAGTGATAAGAATTGAGCATATTAGCTAAGACTCAGTCTTATATTAAACAATAATAACTTACTATGGATTGAGTTGCATACAATCTATGTTATATGCACCAGAATCTTCCACTACTTAAGTATACACAGGTATTTTGATCAGAAAAGTTCAGAAATATCTTGTCTAGGTTCCATGGTTTAGGCAAAAGTCCCTTAACAAAGAGATAGTAGTAGCAGTAGCAGGACTTTTTCACTGTGTAATATGTGGTTAGTGACCTTACTTGGGAGGCCTAAAGTCAATACATTAGGTCCAATTCTGATACATTAGATTTGAATTTATGATTTTATGACACAGCACCTAAAACATTGCAGTAAAAGACTTTCCAGTAATTTATTTTAATTCTCCTGAAACTGAAACAGAAACACTATTCAGTCAAGAGAGTAGGATCATCACACCACAAGTCCAGCCAGAAAGAAGCATCCTGGCTCTACAGCCCAATTTTTACACATTTAGCTGAGAGAAGAGACCTGAATTTTCCGCTGTATTTGGCTGTGCCTGTTTCTGGGGTGCCAATAGAAAGTGAGCCTTTAGAGCAAATAAAACTATAAACAAAACTGAAGAAACTATAAACATTTCAGTGGATTCTGTATCAGGCAGGATCCAGTCTAGTTGCATGGAACTATTATTTATGAGCTACTCTCCAGTAGCCCATCTTCCAGCCCAGTTTAAGCACAAAATTAATCGAGCTGATGAACTTTGTCACACTGCACAATACACCCCAGCTCTGGTAAGAGGGAAAATTAAAAAAAAAAACAACATTCCTGATTTGGATTAAAACACTAACGCAGAAGCTTATTTATATTTTCATAATAGACAGTTAATGAGAAAAAAACAAACAAAGAAACAAAACAATACAAGGAACAAATGCTATGATGCTTCCCAAGACTTAGTACAGAAAGCTGCTTCAGACTGTAAATACTTACCTGTTGCCTTGAGAGAGATGCATACATCCAAGTATACCAGTTTGCTCTACTACTTAACAGGTTACTAACTGTGTAAACAGTATATAAATTTTGCTGTACAAGGCTTGTGAAACTCAGATGTCTAACTAGCCTTGACTTCCAGGCCTTCAACCATATGTCTAATTTTGGAGTATCAAAGAGCTGAACATCATAATGCCTTAGTTGAATATGTGCTTTAATACACCACTTTATGTATGTGAATGACAGATAAAGTCAGACCTCTATGGACTAGTCTCTTAATTAAATTTTAGCCAGAGACCTTTGCGGGATCAAATTCTGATGACTAATAGTAAGACACAATCAGTTAAAAAGTACAGGCTTTTCTGTGCATAGAGATCCTGGCAAAATTATCTGAGGCCTCTTTAAAAGCAGCAATATACTACACAAATTGCTGCAAAACCAGTACCAGACAAAACACATTTCTGTTATATAGCCTACAGGTCACAGCAGTATTGAATAGGAACAGAGACTATTAGCTGAGGATTCTTGTTTTGTAAATTATTCATATTTCAATTTTAAGAGATTTTTTTTTTTAATGTTATTGAAATCTTCCTGCCCTGGAGCAAGTTTCATAATACCATAAGTTAATATACTTCCCTGTCACCTTCATACAGCCTGGGTTTAAATCTGGCTTGGGTCACAAGTGAAATTAACTTAATGGTCTCAAATTAGTCTTTAGTAGGCATTTGTCCATATCACAAAACTACTATTGTACACAATTTGGCAGTATAGAGCTATTGTAGAGTAGTATTCTCCAAGGAACCAAGAAATGGAGTAGAAGGGACATAGCAGAGCAGGTTTGCTTTTGGCAGTGATATTTGGATCAAGCTGATGCAAATGATTTCTTCCTTTTATGAGAAGCATTATTCAGCAAATTAGTTAACACAATGAAATTGTCTAAATAAATGCCCTGTCACTTTTCAATAGATCAAATGACACGAAAATATTGTTTTACCCTATCATGCCATTTTGGACACTGACAATCCATGATGCACTTCATCCACCTTATTTATGGCAACAGGCAAAAATTGCTGTAAGTAGTGATTGTATGGGAAACCAACATTTTGTTTATTTGTTTGTTTTGAAGTATGACGATAATTAGAACATGAAACAACCAGGCAAGCCGTAATTAGAGGTTCAAATGAAAACAACATCATCAACATCATTCAACTATACATAGTTAAATTCAATTAAATAATTTGCTGACTTTTATGTGACCAGCTTTATCTAGCATACTAATGAAAAAGGGAAAAGGAAAAAAACATAGAAGCAAAATTGTCAAATAAATTAATTGTGTAAATGATTCCATTAGTTGTGCTAATAATGCAAAGAATGTGGTAAACATCCAATATCGAGTTTCTTACATTTTCGAGATTATGAGTCAGTGAAATTCCACTAACTTAAATGTAATCAAGAGAAAAAAAAAAAAAAAGTAGTATTTCTGCTTACATAAGCAAATGGACATTCTTAATTGAACTGAGCATTTTTAGGGTAATAGTCTGGTTGTTCAGCAGTTCCACAGGAGATGCTTCACTAAAATTAGTTCATTAGTAGTGTAAGAATTATAAGACAGCACAGGAATATAAACTCATACTTGGGCTGGAAACCACTTTGGAATAAGCATCCTATCTTCTTTAATACCTGACACTCCATAAAAAGTATTGAAAAAGAACAGATCCTTCAGATACACACAGAAGTGACACTGTAAGGTTAGCCTTGCAACTGCTTTTGTTTGGTCCTGTATCGTAGTGATGGATAAGTATGCATACGTACGTATATGTAAGTATGTACATACACACATTATACAAATATCTAAAATTAGAGGTAATTACGTGAATGAGAAAATATTCCCTCGGTGAGGATTTACCAGTTTAAATGTTTGAAAAAACAACATCACAGTTTTGCCCTTAGTGTGGCAAAAGATTATTTTCTCTTGTTTTAATATTTTGGTTTATTAAACTTTCAAGTGGAAAAAAAATATCCCACGACCATGTAGTGGAACATAAAGAAGTAACCACAAGCACTGAATAATTAAGAAATCAATAAACAGTTCAGCATTTCTTTGATGTTCAAATGACCTTTCTGAATTAGAAGCCAAGACAATGTATGCAATATGAAATCTTTAGCTAGCTAATGTACCAAATAAATTTGAGCAGCCTGGTAAATTTTGATTTAACTATCATAACTGCTTTGATAGGATAACTCTAAAGATCATTGAATCAGTGAGATATTAGTTCAGCAAAAGCCAAATAAAAGATAGAACTTAGAATGTAATACACATACAGAGGAAAATATCAGTGAGTTGTAGGAGTTAAGTAGTAAGAAGATGCCCTGTAATGGTGTTTCTTCTTTCCAAATTCCATGATATAACCTCCTACTGCTGAAGACTGAGGTCAGGCAAAGCATAAGGAAAGCCAACAATACTTTTTTGTTATTTTTATTAATCAATATATCATCTAGTTCAGAGTTCACGTGAACAGCTAGAAAAATCTTACATGTCTGGGCCTGAGGAAGGCAGGAAGGACTATGGCAATCCCACCTTTGTCCTGAAGCAAGAAAAAACCAACCTTGTCAGAGTGAGTCGGCCTCGATAGGGTGTGAGAGGGTCTTGAACACTGAGTTACCGCTGGGAAGGTGGAAGGAAAGGTTACAGGTTCATTTTTTGCAGCAAACCACCAGTCGTTGTATCAGAGGTGCTTTATATGCTGCAATACTCTGTAGATGGGTAGATATACAACATTGGAAGCTAATTTTTGTGACTGGGGTCAAAAAAGTCTGCCTCTACTGAATGAATCTCCTCCCCTCACACCATCTACCTGCAGCAATCTTGCTAGGGTCACTCTTCAGAGCAGCTTTGCTGCATCCTTGCTTATGTATTCCAGCCCAAATCCAGCCTTGCTATTCTTCTGTAGCTAGGCATAATATTAAAGTTTCAGCTCAAGGACTCTGAGGCTCTATAAATTGCTGAGTACCTTTGGCACTTGGGCACTCAGTTATTCACAGAATAAACCCAGTTTCCACAGGAGTGTGAATGAAATCACCCCAAAAGTCTGACCATGTATACATAGTCTGTCATTCGCTCTGTGTATCAGCTTTTTAAATGACTTGGTGCTTCTCATACACAAAAATAATCTTTTTGAGATGGTGGCAATAGATTTTTCTGAGATAAAGAGTAGCACTGAGAATCAGTGTTCACCTTTTATCTGCCCTCTTCATGCCAGTTGTGTTGATGAAGTCTACAAAGCAGCCTGAATTGAAAGTTGGCTTGATAATTTGTATCTTGCTCTCTTACCTATCATTATAGTTCATCATTATCTTCTAAAAGATTTTTCATTGCTTCTGAAACAAGTGAAGTCAGAGTCACACTCTCTCTCCTTGGGAAGCAGAATAGCTGTCAGTATGACAATCTACCCACAACATGTTAGCAGTTTAGCAGTTCAGAAGAACTAAATGGATTTAGCTGTACTTGATCAAATTTAAGTTTATTTTTATGTTAGTTCAAATCATTAAGAACTTGAGCAGTAAATAAGTAAATGGAAAATATCACTAAAAAGTCATATCTTATGAAATTAATCATAAGGATTAAGAGAATTTCTAAGGCCATTACCTTCATTGTCAGCTCAACAAGTATTGAGGATTGTCGAGGTTTTTTTGCCTTCTCAAGCCAATCAAATATTTTAGCACATAGGATGTTTCAGACAAAAGAGTAAAGAGAGGCAAAATGGATTACCTGCACTGTACCTGTTTGGCACAGGAAGTCTGAGTACAAACCGTGGCTCCAAGCTACTCATTACTGAGAACTCCCTAATGCTTCATTGATTATGTAATCAATTTCAATAGAGATTGATTGTATAAGTAATGTGCCCCCAAACCTACATGCCGTTTATACTTTTTATTCAGTATCTCTTAAAATTAAACCAAATATTAATATAAGTCATAAATCAAGAGCTCAGAAGTCAATAAGATTTTTCTGTTCATTGCAGAAAAATACCTAGAAACCCCTAGAAACCTACCATAAACTTACTTAGGTTTAAAACAGTAACATCACCTTGAAGCTTGTTAAGAATTATTTCGAACTTATTTAAACTCAAGTTCAGTGCTGGGATCATTGCTCTTTTGTGGAAATAGATCCTTTAATTCTTATGTTTGTCCCCCAAAAGATGAGAATTTCAGCAACCTATCAAAATAAACTTGTGTGCAAATGCAAAGTATGAGTCATGCATCAGGTGCAATAACTGGAGAGACATGTTTGTGAAAATTGGCCAGCAGTTGTTTCCAACTATGCAGAGAATGAAAACCCAACATTAGTGCAAGTGTATGAGCTGTGTAGTCAGGCAGACAGTTCATAAACAATCTGCTTTGTTGGCAGTATAAGTAAGAACATAACAATAAAAATAAATAAATAAATAAATAAGATGTATAACAAAGCCATACTGCAGTGGAAGACAAGCTTCTGACTTACCAGCATTTGGACAGAACAGTGCAAACATCAACACTCTGGCCTCTGTTCACTGTCAGAAATGTCCATCCTTGTCCCTGCCTTACATTTCCACCTTTTGACCACATAATGAGGTTGACTGGAGCAAATTATATTTGACAGAAAATTTTCTCTGACTTTAGAAAATACAGAAAAAGGTTATATTATACATTGTGACCCTAAAAATCTTTGATTCTGGCTTTTGACCTAAACTTTTTGATACCAAAGTGTGATGCATTAGGAACACTGATGAATATGAAAATAATGATATAGGTTAGCACTGCTATTAAGTAAGATATTGGCTGGTGTTAATTAGATCTGTGATCACATTTTCTACACTGATGAGTTCCAACTCTCGTGAAACAAATGTCCATGGATTTTGCTAGAGCATTCACAGTTGGTGTCCAGCTCTCTCCCCTTGATTGCCAAAGCACTCAACACATCTTCTGCTAGACCTTAACTGTATTCATGTGAACAGGCCACTGTTTATTGTTTTCCCAACAGGTGACAGAACCTGGAAGCTCCAAATCAAGAATTTCTTTGGATTTGGAGCATGCTCCATCTTATTCACATGTCTTTGAGCCTTATTTTGTTCACCATTATTCCATCATCTTACATTTCCAGGACAAACACCCAGATCAGAGAGCTCTGCATTGGCCATTTTCACTCAGCTGGTGTGGGATGTAAGCCAAATCTGATATTTTAATGTTGGGGTTTTGGTTTTTTTTTTCATTAAAGAAGAGAAAAAAGTGAAAGGTTCCTATTTCCACCCATGTATAATTTCTTCTCTGATTCACTGTTCTTCCTACTTTAATTAAAGTGTAAAAGGTTACATAAAGAAGTCTTGGAAATCTAGCAAGGAAGTTATAAAATGACAAAATCAATTTGCATTTTAAGAAATAAATCATGGACTAGATTGGTTTTAACAGTTGTCACAGGTTTTGAGCAGCTGCTAATATCTAATAATGTTTTTTCACACATCTTTCAATAAATAGTCATAATTAATATTTAGGTTGTAAGTCCAGCCTGAAGGCTCTCAAAGAAAAAAAAAAAAAAACACAAAACAACAACAAAACAAAATAAAAAACCCAAAACCCAACAAAAAGCCAACAAACAAATAACCAAAAGAACAAACCCAGAAGATAATGAATAGGCAGGCAGATGACATATAAGATGCTATTTCTTCTTGAAGAAATGAAGTTTTATAGATAAAGCAGCAGAAATCCCAATGGCTATGAAAAGTATTGTGAGTTTTTCAGACTTGCCTACTTAGAGCAGACAATATCTTTGTTATCAGATATTTGGGCTAGGACTTCTATTATACACCTATATTGGAACAGCCTGTTTGCCATAAGAGGATTAAAGACAGATTTCTGTTCTTGTGACATTTAGGTATTCTAAATCTGAACTCCAGTGCAGCAAGATGAAGGACATCTCTTCTTAAGTGGTACAAAATTTCTAAGAGACAATAGTTTAATTTCAGTGAACTCATTGTTCATTCTTAAGAATTTGGGCATAATTCACAATCACTTTAAGACATGTTTAAATAATGAAAAGTCAAAAGAAAAACTTGATCTGTTAGTAGCAACAAAACAAGTTAGCGATCTCCATGAAAATGAAGAAAAACTGCAAATTGCTTTCTGGTCTGTTCAACAAACTCATTACAATTAACCATACTACTTAATTCTGGCAAGCAGCAAGAATGTCTAACAAAATATTATGCCCCACACAGACAGAACTTTCATAGAAACCCAACAGAGAGAAGGGAGAGTGAAAGGACATCACGGATAGTTGTCAGGATTACTGGTTCTTCCATAGGACCAGAGAACAAAGAAGAGGCAAGAAGCATTTCTGCTATCAGATACTCAATTAACAATTCTAGCAAAGAACAATTCTCATTCGCATCATCTGCTTCTGCTGTGAGAATGGCTCTGAGACTGCAGCCATGGGGAGGCATGTTTTGATCAAGTCTGCTGCTTTCCCTTTCAAAGCGAATGAGATAATGTGGCTGTGGAACAGCACCTTTTAATCAGATCAGCAGGATTCCATTGAAATGAAGTACAATGCAGCTGCAAGTTAGTATTTCCCTAAAACAGGTGTACTCTTCTCCCTTTGAAATTGGGAACACAGCCCTCGGCCTTGTATCCCGAACTCAGCTTCAGCAGAACTGTGCTCAGCATTGCCTTCTATTTTTTACCTTTTGTCACATTTTCTTTCTAAGCAAAAGAGATTTATGTATGTCCAAAGAATACCTTTAGCTAAAATGAGTCAAATGAGTTTAGGATATTTTTTTGCAAAGGGGGAAAAGCCGGTTGAAAGTTAAATCAATTCCTTGCCTTATTTGCCCTTATATTTAGTTTTACTTTTATGTCTGAACGTAAAAGAAAATGTGGTAGAGGACTGTGTTATCAAGTAGAAGATGATCAGAAGTAGATATTTTGGGAAAAAAATGGACTGTGGACTGATTTTAACCTCTACACAGGCCTATACTCTCCATTGCTAGTTAGTAAATGGTGTACTGTTAGCTGTGTTCCTCCCATCCCTTTCATGTACAACACATAATAGATTAATTAGCTGTAGCTGTTGCAGTTGTGCACAGTATAATGATCACAGAGTACACAGCTTCTGGAAGTCTGCCTAGGAATAAGAAAGTAGTAGTTACTAAGAGAAAATAGATAAAAATCCAGAGATGTCTACCAGGTTGAACACAACAGGGGAAAAAAGGAAGGATGGGCACTCTATCTGTCAGTCTCTTTTAGAGATTCCTTTTTAGGGAACGGAAACAGGAAGGACCTTTCAGATGTTATGGGGTTAAATGCAGGTGAAGTGAACACCTCCTTTGCCGGTTTGCCTTGTATGAGGAAGTTTCGCATTATGCATCTTTCTGTGTGTCCAGAGGGTGACTTACTGCATAGCTGGTCATTTCTGCAGTCCCTCAGGTACAAAACATAAGACAAAGCACCAGCAACACAGGCTGAGGCTTGGGACTGCAGAATCAAAGGAGTAGTAACCAGTGTATACCATTTCCATTGTTGTATGAAGGGCAGATTGGTAACTTCTCATCTCTACAGAATGACAAACAACTTGCAACAGCCCTGAATTTCACACCCCTAGCACCAGAAAATGGTTCTTTACCTGAGAAATTTAACAGTGTGAGAGTTTTATCTCAAGAACTATAAACTCCAGTTGTGCTCCCACTTAAATTTATGGATGAAAGTTTAGAGACTAATAGAATGGAAAACATAAGTGTCTCAAACTTAAATTAAAGAGCTGGCCTTCACAGCTGGGAGTTCAGAAAAAATATCTATTCAACAAGCACAGCAATGACATAGAATTTGCTCTTGTACTGGGTACTCATCATCTCAATAAATAGAAACTTAAAATGAGCAAACTATTGCAAAAAAAAAGTAAGGAAATAAGTCAATGGTGTGCAGTCATTGTAATATGTTTTTTCAATTCCTCACTGAGATTATTGAAAAATAGGAAAGTGGAACCTACTCTTAGAAAGCATAGCATCGTTGAATGGTTGTTTTCTCCTTTCTTTATCACTCCCAGGTGAAGAAACACTGGAGGAGGACATTTGTGAAAATAGGTGGATTACAAAATCTTTGGAGACAGGAAAGCTGACACATTCATAACAGCCCATAAAACTACATTTTCAGTTAAATCGAAGGATCTGTTGAACATATTTTATTGAAAGGATCAAGAAGGGGTGGGAGTAGGAGTGTATTAAAAATGAAATAAATGGTCTCTAGTGAAAATACAGAGCCTGGGACTTTCTTATGGGAGTGTAAGAACTTAGAAGCTTGTATTAGATAGTGGTTGCTTCAGTCCACACTTGAGATACCAGCTCATTATACCCACAACAGGTCCACAGGTAATAGCTGTCAGTTTTAAAGCTCTGTTTGCCTTGAAGCAGGGTTTAGAAAAGAATACTTATTTCTTATGTAGCTTGTATTGGAATTTTGTATGTTAAATTAACATTATTCCTCAGGGATTTTTAATTTAAAATCTTACTTCCTATATATTTTTAATTTTTTTATTTTTTATTAGACTCCTGGTTTACTTTGCCTTCACTGCACCTCTGAGGCTAAAATGCTATGACTATTATTTGAAGCTTCTCTCCCAATGTAAAAGATTTTATGGCACAAGAGTAAGAAATAAATAGAATCTCAAAATGAAAAATATTTAGCAGAAGATATCTAAAAGATAACAGATAGGAAGACAACAGGTAAAAATAAATGTAAAAAATGTAAAGTTCCATATCAGCTTTATTCCCAAAAAGCAATAATAAGTTCAGTTAAAGAAATTAACTACTGATAATAAAACAAAAGGGGAAAGATTTATCTGAGCTTCATACAAATGTTTCAGCTGGTAATTCTAGCTTTTACAGTTAATGGGAAGAAACAGGCAACTCTGGAGGGCAATATTTCCAGTTTATTTTAAATGCATATCTCAAGATTAAATGAATTGCCATCTTCACATGCAGATTTTTCTTAATCACTTATAAAGGAGATCTGGGGGGCTGGCTCAGATTTAGGTGTGCAATTTTTAAATGACTAAGTTAGGATAGATAATTGTGTGCAAGCCATTCAAATATATGTTAATGACAAAATGAAGTGGAAAATTTAGCAGAAGACACTTTCAGAATATACTTTAGAGAATCATTGAGTATACTGGGCAGATATCTTGACTAAAACACGTTGACTCTGAGAATCTGATTCAAAATCCACTGTAATCAGTGAAAAGATCTGAAATAGCAGTGGTTTCAGGTAAATGGCAAGTAAAACTCTTTTCTGTTTCAAAAGACATTTAGAAACATCCTTTCAACTCCCAGAAGAAATTAGTGTTGATTCCTACTAGACTTAGTCCTTGTCTAAAAACTTGTATTTCTACCCTTATCTTCCCTTCTCCTCTCCACTCACAGACAGATAATCTTATATTCACTCTTTCAGTCCTCTGCTTTATACATTTTGTCTGTTCCTATTCAACCACATCATATCCTGTTTTCTTGTCCCTTCATTTCTTCTTCATTTGTTATTTAAAAATACTATTTTGCTGCTTCTCCTATTTTATTTTTTTTTTTATTTACTAACTTTCAGATCAATTTAGGGAAAGCCAAATAATTTTTGCTTGGATTTACTCCAACAGTTCCATCACGCCTTAATCACATAATTCCTCTAAGGCTTTTATCTCACTTTTTTATCTATGCAGTAAACAGCCGTCACATAGATACACACACCATGCAGGCACAGATAGTTTTTGAATTCCATCACTTATGTAGTTACTAAGTTTTTCACTTTAAATATGAAAACAACAGAAATTTCAAGCATGTCTTTAAAGGCAAGCTACTTTCGGGATTTATTTTCATATTCCAAAGCTAACTCCATTGCAACCAGAGACCCTTTCCAGTTCAGTTTGAGAAGGACAGACTACACACACACACAAACACAGACACACACCCTTGCACCTTTTCCTCCCTCCAGAAGACAAACCTGCACTGTAGTGGGACCAAGCAGGTAAAGAAATCATGACATAATTTATTTCTAGGTGAGAGTCCAAAAGATGAGCAAACACAAGTTTATTATCCACACTGCAACAAATCACCTACTCACTGCAGTACAATAAGCTTTTCAAATGCCTACTACTTCTTTATATATTTCTGCAGGAATTCCCGGAAACACAAAGCAGTCAATTTCCAACAAAATTCTACTTCCCTCCTCCTCTATGTTTTCTGCACAATTTCTTTTATTGAAAGAAAAAGGTGCTAACAGCTGACACACAGTCATTTCCTGTTATTTTTTCAAAAGACTGAATTGATTTTGTGAATAACAGAGTGAACAACAAAGATGTGCTAGCATATCTGATCTTTTTGTATATCTAATGCATTGGTTTCAGTACTCCAACACATGGGGAGCAAAGGGCAGATTCCCCAGCATGCCACAGTTTCCCATAGTGATCACATAAAATGGGCAAGATATATCCATACAAGTATATTTTGAATTATTGGTCAATAGACAGAGAATTAAGAATGTGTGTAAGAAATGTAGATTTTCCAATGCAACTGTAGTGCTTAATAAAGTGTCAATTTACTGCCCTGTGATGTCCTCTCTTTCTTCACATAAAACCACAGCACTCAAAATTTGGATGAAATTAAGCTTACCCTAAAGATAACCATTCAACATTTGAGGATAGCTATCCTAGGTTACTTGGCTGAGATTTCCAAAGGATATGTCAAATAGCAATAGCTGTAATGCTTTTTTTTTTCATGAGTCAACAGCCATATATCACGAAGCTTGTTTCATATAGACCAAAGCAATTCACCGCTCTCTGAGGTCTGTCTTGAAATAGTCATGTAGAAAAGAAGGATCCTATAGTCCATTGTGATACTGCTGCACCCACAGGCATTCGGTCAAGAAATTTTGCATTGAATTGTTAGACCTAACCAAGAACATTTATTCACTGAGATAGAACACAAATTACTTACTCTGTTTTGATGGTCTTAACACTGTTTCATATTTTCTGGCTTCACTGAGTAGGAATTACAAGATCCCCATGAAGTTATTAAATGTGGTACATAGAGTAGGTTTAGTTTCTCCAATAAAACTTACTTATTCTTATTTCATTTTTTAAAATATAATTACAATTCTATTCAGAGAAACAACTTTCACCATCTTCTGGTATGGGTTCTATAATTAGTTTAATATCTCATACCTATTAAAAAAGGGAAACAGAAGCCGCCTTCTTTACGGGTAAATAGGTGAACATAAATAAGAACATTCTCCTCATTTATCTACATGTGAATCTCCAAAGAGATCAGAGTTCTGAATTCCTCAGTTCACATCTCCAAATTCAGCACTAATATCTGATACATGGAGATATTTGTATAAAATGCTTTGCAATAGCTTGCATGTTTTATGTTTGAACATATGGTTAATACTTCTTTGGACCTTGAATTCCAGAGCAGGATGATTTTTTAATTTATTTATTTAGAAGCTTGATAAAACATTCAAAGGGCAAGTCTATGCTTTTCACAGGTGGGCAGTTTGTAGAGATTGACATGATCTTAAGGCTTTCAATTCTCAAATTTACTTTGTGCTAGCCACAGGTGTATAAGAACTGCAATTTGTGTGAGCCCCAAGAGAACTAATTATGTGTGAAGAAGAATGCACATTTTACTGTGTAGCATACAACACAGAAAAATTACTATGCATCAAGCTTTTGAGAGACAGAAGAACTTTAGGCAGGTAATAGGCATAGATGTGCATAGGTTTATTCTAAAGTGATCTCCTTTGAAGGCTTATGAAAACTAATGTTTTGGGTGTGGGTTTTTTTAATTTAAAAATATCTTCTTTGTATTTTAGAGTTTTGCCTCTGAAAATGCTCTGATTCCAACCACGATATGAAGGTCTTTTAGAAAATCTAAAACTTCAACAGACAATTATTTTTGTTCCTTTTACTAGCCATTTTTAAGCAAAGGTTAATTTTACAAGAAGTCAACAGCTCTTCACTGCAAAGCCAGTGTCCAATGACATTAAGAGAGACTAACTAGCTATTTCACATACAAAATTAGTACAAAAGTCATCTTACAGGAACAAATGAGATGTAAACTTGAATTAACATTGACAATAGTCACATGATAATTATTGCTATAAAATTTATAAGCATAATTTAAAAGTATGGCAATTATGGCTTCAGGAACCAGTATTGCACACCACTGAATTTGTTAAGCCATTGTATTCTGCTGTCTTTTGTTTTTGCATTGACGTGCGTGTAAACATATATTTTTTACTCACATGGAAGATCTGAATTACAGATCTTAGAAAGATTTGGCTTCTTTCACCAAAAGTCTATGAAGGATGTGGAGATGGCACATAGCAGAACAGGTTGGAAGCAAAAATGTATAATATGATCTATGGCAGTGGAATTACATGAAGGAATAAAAACCACATTGATTTAAAAATAGCCTGTTTGTCAGAAATTATTTTCATTGAAACCGATTCAGAACAAGAGTGGTTTTTTCCTTATCTTACCTACTCTCCACAAGAACATTTGACTGTATCATGGTCAGGTAGTTCATCTTTGATGCTAAAAACACATCCTTGAGTCAGAGATTAATGCGTTGTGAGAGTAGACACAAACCTGGATCTGCTATACAAAAAAAAAAAAAAAGCTCTATGGTTTTGGAAATGGACATTAGGAAGAAACAAGAAAGAATGGATCCAAATCTAGTTCTAGGGGTTGCAAAAATACTGAAAGATTTTTACGTCATTCAAACATGTTATTGAAATTCTTGTTTCCTGTCTGAAAGGCTGCAGACATTCTAGCATATAAATGTCTATGGTAATCACAAGTCTATGCCTTGAGCCTAAGGTCTTCTATAGAACACCTCAGATGGCCTAGATGGATAATCTCTTTCAATCTCTTTCTTGGAAAAGCAAGGTTTAGATGACAGTGTTTTCGTTGCCTGCAGATTTTTAATGAAGATATGCTATAAGTCCATTTATTAACTGTTATAACTCAAGACTTTCTTGCTAGGAAGTTTTGGGTGTACTAAGGAAAGCTGAATACTAATATGCAGACTATATAAATAGGTTTACTTGTGGTTACTGTTGAATGGAAATTGATCATTCTGATGCTTGTCCTAAAATCAGCAGCTGAAGCCATGAGAATTTCTTTTAGAAGATAGTCTGATTAAAGAGATTAACAGTAAAACCAACAGCATCTGGCCGTACAGAAGAGCTGATGATGTAGCTGGTGACGTCTGACTTAAAATGCAAGGTCTTTAATACAGACATAACTCTACTGCCTAAAAACATCCATTCAGAAACCTAGGGAAATTAAATACTTCTTTTCACATGCCTTTACTAGTCTATCCTTCTGAAAATATTGACTTAATGTGCAAAACAGAAAACTTTCCTAGTAGTAAAAGAAAGCAAGTCGTGCATTCAAGTAATATGACAATAATCTCCTTGGACATCTTCTTGGGCCATAGCTCATTTTCTGTATCTGTCAGGATGGGTGTATGAAGAACAAATGTATCTATGGCTCATCACAGCCTTACTCTCTTTTAGAACACCCTACTCAAATTTGTCATCAGTCTATAACTCTTTGAAGACCTACTGTTTGGAAATGGCATAACTGAAAAGGTCCCAGACCTCTGCAGGAATTTCCTGCTCAGTCTATAGAAACATAGACCATAACCTTTGTGCTACCTTGTCTGGAGGGCATACCTCTATCTCTACCAGCAGTATTAGTAGCCTATTGCCTTTTGACAAGTGGTTGCTTCAGATGTTCAAGGTTCAAACTCAGCTATGTAGCTAGGGCAACAAAAGCTTTAGGGATGCTTATTTCAACATTTAAGAGATTTCATCACCGACAAATTTTCAAGCCTCTGCATAAGTTCACTGCCTTTTTTCTAAGAATAGGAATAACAATATTTTATTATTTTTTTCTTTGCTATATATATATATAGTTATTAAACAAGTGCCCTCACCTGGGTTCATAAATATGTCTAATGAAGCTGATCTTTGTATGCTTGGTACCTAGTTCATCAGCAGATACTGGGTATACCATCCCCTGTGATTCTGCAATTTCTACTCTCACATTATTCCACTTCCATAATACACATTCAAATCAGATCCTTGCTGTGCCAGTGCAATAAGCAAGTGCCTTCAGAGGAAGCCTAAAACATCTTCTGAATCTTTTGAGGATTAGAAAACTAGTAAAATGACATTTTATTTGTGTTTAACCCCCATAAGTGATTTTGACCTTTCATGGTGGATTTGCTTAAGTGAGCCTGAGTCATATCTCAAGCTGTACATCGTTCTGCAGTTTCACAGTGTGAGGGCTGATGCAAACATTTTCTTCACCTCCGGTGCACAGAGATTTTCATCTACAGTTTTTTTTACTCATGTCCCAGGTTAAAACCAACATAAATGTTTAAAACCAAAATACGTATATCTGAGTTACCCAGGATTCCTCAAAGCAAGCTGCCTATTTTGATGCAAAATCAAACAGCTAAAAGGAACCTATAGCTGAGATGCTGAATATGGAGGCTAGCCTCATGGTTTGGTCAGCATAATACTCTTCAAAACACAGGTAGTGGTATCATGGTAAAACGCAAAATTTCAGTTTATCAAAGGTAATGCTGAGGTCACAATACCTATCAAATAATTCTGTTTTGCTTCTGTATTCTGTTTATAAGTTAATTAACAGCTATCTCTAATTTTCTCCATATGTCTTTAGGTAGTGATATGACACAATTTCTAAGAATAATTTTTTTGTGAGCCATTTGTTGAGTACTTGAAATTCAAAACAGGAATCACATAGAATTGAAGTTATGTTGACACTGTTGTTTTTGCCTGATTGGAAATGTGAATTATGTTAGTGAACTTGCTTTAAATGCCTAATCTCTTCTATTAGATTTGTATTATTTATTTCCAAAAAAATAAGCCTGCCCAAAAATGTCATACTTATATATAGTGAAGACATGTTACAAAGGGAAAACACAAACACTGCCAAATCCAATTTGCCTCTTCAAGCAGGTATGTGTTATTGTCTCAAAATTTTCCTTTATTTTTTCAGCTTCAGTTTCACCCATACTTCACATTATACTATTTACAGATGCAGGATGCCAAAAGCATCTGAAAATAAAAAGAGTAAAAGAAACAGAAAATAACAGAAACAGTTTTTCTAACACCTTACGTGTCACCATTTCATTCCAGTGTGGTAAAATTATGATTCACATCTTGTGGCTAATTTGATATTTTAAATGTTTCTTCAGATGATTTCAGTTAATGTCTTCCCATGTCAAGAAAGCAGGTACTCAGCAAATAGAATCTTCTGCTTTAAGACTGGCATTAATTCCCTATCTGCATTCTTTCTGGAATCAAAAGATGGACTTGAGCCACTATTTTTAGTTAAAGATTTCTAAATTTGGAAGGAGATCACACTTTTTACTGTAATATGAAGTTGATGACATTCATACTGTAATCCATTAAAGGCTGAGCTGAACCATCAAATTAATTTCAATTGTAATCCCAAACATTTCAAATCCAGTTATCCATGTGGGAAATTTAAATATATTAAGTCAGTCAAGATCTGTAGCTCTTTATGTGTTGTTAAGAGATCTCAAAAAAATAAAATAAAAAAAAAAAAAAAAGAAAACCCCCAACTTATTAGAGAGAACATAAGACATTTTTACCAGGTAAGAATTAATTTGAATAGATTAAAATTCATTGCAGATGCTTTGTAAGTTTTTGTAATTCCTCACCTTACACCACATAAAATAAACATTCAGTACCTTTTTTATTGTTTGGTTCTATTGATTTCTTTTTCCACAAACACATAGGCTCTCGGTAACATTTTACATTAGTATCCCTAATTACACTGTTCTGATCAGCTTGTAATTATTCTATGTATAAATGCAAATATGGTTTCCTGACATTTAACTTTGTGCACTAGTGAAGTTAAAGCAGCTATTTATTTACAATAGCATGGCACACATTATGCCAGGAAATCTAAATCACACTCAAGTTCAAATGTTAACAATGGATTAGAAATATTCATTAAATGTACAGAAATGGAGGGTAAATTCAAGGTGGTACAGTATACTCCTTCAACAAGAAATGCAGGAAATACTGCTTAATGACTGTGAGACAATCATTTAGACATAATTTAAATGTCCAAACTTAAGATCTCCCAAGGCATAAGGACATGAATGGTTAACATGGTGATTAATATTAAGAGTTTGCTATTATGAATGCTAGAACTTCATTTAGAACATATGAAGGTCACTGAAATTCTGAACTACATATGCTTGTTAAAATAGGGGTTTTGTCACTATACCATATTTAAGAGCATTTTTAACCTACTCCCAAATGTCTACTATTACTAGATTTATGACGTGGAAGTTTCAGGATTCTCAAAGTCATCAAAAAAATCCAACAGACTTTAACCATAAATCACTTCCAGGTTAGCAGCATATTTATGTTCATGTTTTCCTTGTTTCTTTGGATTTTAATTGGGCTGATTTAAGGATATTTTAAGAATTTTAAGGACTTTTTTTATTTTTCGTTCTCCACACTCTTTTTGTCATTTGAATTTGTTTAAGTCTAGCTGTCCCCTTTCCCCTTTGCATTCAACAACTCACAGTTCTGCTGAAATTAAGCACCATAATCTTGAAAGACTATTTTTTCTTAAATCAATTTTTACTGCAAAAACAAACGAACAAAAAAACCAAAAAAAAATAATGCAAACAAAAACTTTCTTGATGTTTTTGTAAGTATGAAAGCAGAGCATTTTTCTAGCCTGCCTCTAGCGGATATTAAAGATGAAGCAGAGAGGTGCAAATGGGGTGAGTCACTGTATTGTGTGGGATCTTTTATGTTAATTTTCTGCCTTCATATCCCAGGAATATAACTGAGAAGTTAGCTCTAGTGACACCAGATACTCTAAAAAGAATAAAAGTGCATCTAATTCCTCCTTCCTGCTCTCATCTTTACAATAAGAAGAAAAAGAGAGCATGTATTAGAGTTTGGTTCAAAAGCAGTAGCTACAGCACTCATGTCCCTGAGGCTCCCAGAACTCTTAGTTCGATAGAAATTTGCACAAATAAAGTAGTTCACTCACATTTCAAACTGGACAACAGTCTTTAATGTTCCACTCCCAAAGGAGGTTCCCCTTTTTCAGTCTCACATCCTCCATGGCACTTGGAAAAGTTTTAGAGCCTTAAGAAAGATCATTATTTCTTTTATACGGTTCTTTAGAGCTAACTGTGTCTGCAGGTTTTTCACAAAGTATTGAGATGAGCAGTAGGGAGAAACAGCAGCAATTGTGTCTATACAAATGAATTGAAAGAATCCACAAAACTTTCCCCTACTCTGAAATTCAATTGTCCCTTCCATTGAAATTGAGAATGTCCCTTGAACAGTGTAGCCCGAAATATTTATGTTATGTCCATATTTGGAAGTTAGCAGAGACCTGGGGTTATTCTCAATAAGCAGTTTGGCCATAGTCAACCAGTTTTAGAAAGTAAGAGCTTAGAAGTTTGGACTTGAGCATTCCCAAGGCAGTTACCCTCGCTTCCAGTGAACAGTAAAACACAGCTTTAATTTACTAGAGGAGATACAGATCCTCTTGGGCTGTGATACTCTGGGTCAGATGAAACTCTCTGAAAACAGAGGGTGAATCTTCCCAAGGAGCAATGTGGTATACTTAGTTTGAGAAAGATTATGGAGTACATGGAGAACCTAAAATAGACTGTGACAGGAAAACATGGCCCATCAAGTACTAGCATGGTCCCCAAGAAGAGCAGAGAAATAGCATTCAACAAAGTCTTGGAAATGGCAGAATGGGGTTTCTTAAGATGTTGTCTCTATGGAAAAGGTGGAAAAATATCAGCCTTATAACTGTCTTCACCTTGGGGTTTCACCTCTTATGAATTAGCAATAATTCTTTCTATAGACATAATTTATTTGTTTCTTTTTAATCTCTCAGAATGCAATACAGTCTAACTAGTAATATTAATTATAGCATCAGGTGACTCTCATTCTCATAACTGTTGTTTCAGTGATATAACTTAAATTAAGAACTTTATTACCTTAATATTTCTCATTTAGCACAGACTGTTATACAAACATACAAGCTAGGGAAGCCAGAAACAAATCATGCCAAAGAATTCTTCTAAGATCTTTTCCCAAGACTGATTTTTTTTTCCAAATTACCTAAACATATCTACATGATGCTTTCCCAGTGTTAATATTTAGCAGGAAAACAAAAACATTCCTTTTAATAACTTCTATGTAGTGCAATGAATCTTTTAAAATGTCTTTGCATTTTGCAGAGTGACACTATTTTATCACTTTTACCTGCTCCTTTTTCCAGCACTTTCTGTGGCATACTGTTTGGTACTGAGGAAACTTCCCAGGTGGTCGTAGTGAACAATTTTATAGTCATTCTGGCCGAAGAAAATTTTAATCCATTACATGAGAGATGGGAGCAACCACCACAGTTATGTTTCCCTTGCTTTTAAAGAAATGGTCTCTGCTAAATTTCTGTGGGAAGTCCATATTTTTTAGTACATGGTAGGTACATCTGGGACTCTTTTCAGATTTTATCCCTCAGTCAAAAGATCACAAAGGATGGACTTAATTTGACTAGATACAGGCTTTTTATGCTACCTGAGATCCACCATGCCAGCATGTATGCCAAACAATTCTAGGAAGCCACATCTGTCTGCACATAGAATTCATTTGGTCAAAGGAAGATGTCTACATCTGAAATTACCTTCAGAAGCTTCTTTAGATAGCCATTAGGAAGAAATGGGCACTTCTGAAGCTTAATTGATGAAATTCTAAAGTAAACATCTAGATCAGCTTAAACATATCCTGATTGTGGTTTTGGTTCCTTCTTTTTTTTTTTTTTTCCTTCCCGCAATTTATATTTAAAAAGCCATATATCACAGTCTTCCCTGTGCGTCTCAACAGCGTGAACACCTACATTCGTAAATGGGAAAAACTCCAACCCTGGCTTCTGGAGCAATTTCTTCAGGATGAGGATTCTAAGTGCTTGAGCTTAGGTGTCTACAGAAGAGTTCTAGCAATTTATAGAGTCAAGCCTAGAGGAACCCATGCAGTTCAAGCAGCAACAAACCCTAATGGTTTCTGACAGTTCATGATTTCTGAGTTAGGGGACCTGAGTTGCCTGAGTCTTGTTCTAGGTACATAAGGCTTTCACAAAACCTGATCACAGAATCCATAAAAGCTGGTCTTTAAGTGCTAAACAAGGTAAAACTGACTTCATCCATCTCCAAGCAACATATTTTTGTGGAAGCTCTCTCGCTTCTTTGATTAAAGGTGTACTGCCATTCATTTACAAGATGATCTGAATTTCTCTCCTCTCCAAACAGCATTGAAGAACGAAGATTTTATGAGCTACTGACTCAGTACTCAATTTTAAATTTATTATTTTCAGATCATGGAACCATCAGATGTCAACTACTTTTTCAGAGACATTACAAGAAATCATGCAAAATTATAAAAGTTCTAAGTGGTTTTACTGAAAGGAATAAATATATAATTAGAGTGTTATTAAAATTCAGATGTTCCAATTTTTTATTTCACAGCTATTATGACCTAACTGTTTCTGGTTTACTTACAGACACTCAGGTTCACAGACCATTGACCGAATGGCCTGCAACAGCCACTCAGAAATCATTATGCTCTTTTATGTTAAACTAGTTTACACATAAAGACGTTAAGACACATTTGGAAGAGGAATAGGGCCAGTTAGGGCCAGTGAAGATGGCTGAGTTGTATGGCAGAATTTGCATGTAAATAAAACATTCNAGGAAGGAAGGAAGGAAGGAAGGAAGGAAGGAAGGAAAGAGTTATTGTCATCTACCCTGCCCCACAGTATATTGAAAGACCACAACATCATAAAATGAAATAAAAAGAAGATAAATACCTAGTGTTTTATTAAAGATGCTTCTACAGCAAATAGTCTTAGTGGAGTTAGCACTGAAGAAAATCATGAGAGAATATATTTCAACTAGATCTTAAAAAAAAAGAGATGCATAATTTGATACCCACTAATAACATTTGTAACTATGGTAGCTTAGATAACGATAAGGCTAATCAGATCTCTTGTTGTAAGGTATACTCTGATACCATGCTGCAGTCAGGAAGGAATATTTGTGTCCTATATAAACTGTAATTTCATGTGGCTGGTTACGTGTCCTGTGGAGGAAGTTTCTGCTCAAATATTAGGTGAAGGCAGTACTAGAATCCCTCCTTTGCAGAATGACTGTGATTTGGAATAACAAGTCTTAGCAATGATATCTAAATTTAGTTATCGGTGAGACTGTTAAACACATTAGTGAGAATAAGAGCATAGATTATTTTCCTTGAAAAATATACTATTTTACATATAAAATTTTTAAAAGAGAAATTGTTTTAATTTTAGTTTGCTTGACTTTTATGTCTTAAATTTAGACTTTTACATAAAATTTGTAGAAACAATAAAATGTAAAGTAGCTATGGAGAAGCCACATAAACAGGAAAGATTTCAGGCCTGTGCACATTTTTTACCTTACATCCATTGTAAAACCATGGTTTCCTGGGATTTCTTATAAATATGGTGACAACAACCACAGCATAAAATATGCCATGTTGATAATGTGCAAGAATCTAGAAACTGAGCTGATACTGAAAGGTTGGATTACTACACTCTTTTTCTTTGATTAAAATGTGTTGTAAACCAGATTCCAGAAATCCAGTTAATTTATCCTTTTAATTGAGGTACTCTTTCAAGCTGCCAAATTTATAACCATTCTTGTTGATTAGTTTTGCTTTTTCTTTCACTGCTGAGAAATAAGTTATTTTTACCACCTTCAGGGTAGAAAAGAAAAACACTGCTACCTATTTTTTTGCAATTGTGCACAATTCAGTATCACAGAATGTACACATGTAATCATTCAGAAAATGTTTAATACCTTTCTCTGGTAGACGTAAGACTTGTCTTGACATGGTATTGGACTGCAGAATAACAAAAATTAGCACTTTGTCAAAAGCTTTCAAGAAAAGTGTGTGAGTGTCTATCTTTTCACAAATACAGAAAGTGAAGCACGGGGTGGTGAAATGACTTGCTAAGGACAGACCAACAGCAGGAACATCCCTAGAGGCCAGACCTCCCAAGTCCTGCCCCCGAGATATGCCCTTAAAGAGTCTTCTCTGCTCAGAAGATGAAGTTGTCAGACAATTTGGTCCAATCAGACATGTAATTTTAACCATGTGTTGCAAGTAAACATTTGTAAAGAAACATGATCTTTATTGCGTTGCACTTCAATAACAACAGGGTTACACAGGAATGGGTATAAGTATCAAAGAAGAAAAGTTAAAATTAGGTCCCTAGAGTCAGTTTTATGATCTATAAAGAAGGTGAATGTGGAACAGGCATTTAGGTAACTATGTAAGACTCTCTGCTTTGCAAAGCAAGACAGTAGTTTGTAAATATTCTGTGTCACTTACGCAAAATATGTGGAAAACATCGTGAGTCAAACTGAGACTTCTCCTTTGCAAGGAGAAACATGAGAAACAGAATACATGTGCAAAACATATTGCTTTTTTCTGAATAGCTCCATAAATATGGAACTATTTAAAACCATGGGGAGAAAGCTTAGCCCAGGCCAGCTTCAACTCAGACTTACATGCCACGTACTAAGTATCTTGCAATAAAATTCCTGAGGAAGAAGTTACCTCACAACAGCAATATTTTTCTCCCTGGGGTCAGGGGCGGAGGGGGAGTTCTGTTTTTTCCATACAAACGCTCAGTTTGTTTGGTGATAGACATATTTACATGAAAACAGGTAGAGTTGAGTTAACGCTGCTTACAATTTTGTGATTACTAATCACAGCAGGATTGCAATGTGACCTGATGTGACATCATGGTCATCTCTATGGCAAACAAACATAACATCACAAGCATATGTAGCCAGAACAGGGGAAAAGCAGAAATGGTCAAATCTATCAAAATCGAAATTCACTACTTATATAAGCATAACATTGACATAAGAGGGAAGATGTCATCTAAAATTCTGAAGGGAAGAGGAGATATAAGTTGCTGAACAAAGGTTCTTGATGCTCTTTCAGAGACCTTAAAGTATTTTGTCTACCCTCTTGATGCCTGTCCAAAGATGGGAGTCACAGTTAAGCTCTGCCAGTCCCATGTGAATTTTTCTACGCTGCACAGCATCTAAAAAGACATCAGACAACCATTTTAGGCACCTGAATTGCTTCTCAGATTTCTCTGCAACACCCTGGAGAAGATGCAGTCAAAATATATGGAGCAAAAAAAATCTGTCTACAGTTAATGTGGAGTTCAGTAAGTAAGGCTGCATCTAAATTGCTTGGTAAGTGTCTCTGTGGCAGATTGGCGAGTCCTGGTTCCCTTATCATTCAAGTCACAGATCTATTAGCAGTTCAGAGTGGTGGCTTTCCAGCCCGCCAAACCTAAGCTCCCTTTCCATAAAAGAAATAGTTCATTATTTTCAAAGGAATATATGACTAAATTTAAACTCTTGCCAGGAAAGGTTTGGGCAAAATGTCTTTTTACTTCATACTAAGAATGTGGCAACTGAAATAGACTTCATAATCCAGTCAGATTTTTAAGAAAACTGTAGGAAAAAAGGTGAGCAATAAGACTTGCCTGTGTGTAACATGCATGAAATTGGTATTCATTATCCTAGACTGTCTGTTGCACAAAAAGACACTGATCTAACACGTGTCAGGCCATAATACAGAGAATGGAAGACTGCTTGCACTTCCCTCTTCATGGCTGCTTTCTCTGTACTTTCAATCAGATTTTCTGGCAGCAACTTAAGCAGCAATAAAAAGTATAGCACACATTTCTCTTCATTTCAAACTGTTACAATAACAGATTAAAATTCCACACTTTGTCAGCAGTCAAATAAAGCACATAAACCTAGGTAGTGTGAAAACATTGCAAGGTACGTGAACATTGGACTGAATAAAATATAAAATACATAATCCAAACAAAGGTAATTCATCAGTTAACTGTAGCATGCATCTTATGCAATTGTTAGTGTCAAGTTGTTTAGATAAACCACAAGCTTTAACATATTTATCCATATGCAATTTAAAAACAAATTAGAAATCACAGAAACTACATGAAGGCTATTTCATATTGCTACCAAAGGTTAACTGATGGATTTACTAATAATGTACCAATAAATAATAAATCAAAGAATAATGAATCCAATTCATATTGTAAGGTGCAATATTTATTCTAAATTTCTAGTGCAGTTAGTCTTGAATCCCAACAGAAAATTGTGCTTCCTTTGCATGTTAATCAGTAAGTCCATATTTATGCTGATCAAAGCAAAGAACGTCAATCAGAAGTCCAGCAGAGTGCAACCATCAGTAAGGTAGGTATATAAAAACTACTGAATAACTTAAATGTCAATTACATTAAAAGTTGCATTTCTATATGCTGATATTATATATATATTAATTTATTCCATATGCAAACAGTTCCTATTAAAGTAGTTCAATGAGTTTTCTATCTCAGTAACAGGGTGAGCTGGAGAACAACAATTCTGTTTTGCAAAACTCGAATATTTAACATGTTTATGCTTCTACACTGGACTAAAACCTAGGTATTTTGGTTTCTTTCTTGCAAGCAAGAGAAATTCATTGTTACTTATCCACTGAAATCATTGATTTGATTAATTTTTCATTTCTTTTGGAAGTTCACAGTACATAATCACTCAGTCTCAATAAAATTTAAGATTTCATTCAGAAAAATATTACATATTTTGTTCTTCTCTTTTCCCCTATGGATTAAAAACTTGAGACATACTGAGTAGTTTATCTACTTAAGTTCTTAAATATGATAGATAGTAGGACTGACACAGAACAGGAAAAAAGCTCCTCCAGTCTATTCCAACACTTTATGGCAACTTATAAACACTCTTGGTGTTTACCCAGAAGTTTTGGACTAATTTCAGCAGTTTGTTTCTGACAACATAACATACGAATCCCTTAATTTGCTTCCAAAATGAAATCAGCTATGGGTGATTCCTTCCTTAAGAAGGAAATATTTCCATGGCGTCAGCGTCAAATGTTCATTCAGAAAGGCATAATTTTCAGGTTATCTAGTATTCCTATGTAATAAAAAAAAAAAAAATGTTTGAGATTCTTTTCTCAAACATTCATATCCAAATGTAGCAGAAGGATTTCTTTCTATCAAGATGCTTCCTGAGGTATTTATGCAACAAGAATTAATAAGCTATTTCTTATTTTCTGCATACTGAAATTCTAACGCATATATAATCATGGCTTAGCTTTTCCTTTGAAATTGCAGAAGCTTGTTTTTGTTTATGATCTGTCTCGAGACTGTATAACAGACTGTCCAGGCTGTATAACAGTTTGTTTTCCAGTCTGTTTAGATGATGTAGTGTTATCTGCAGTTGTTTGTTTATTTGTATTTCATCTTTAGGAGAATCTGGTATGCACCAGACAGCTTTGTCCTGATAAAACCGTCTTATTAGAGCTTGGTATTCCTGTCTGAGTTTCTCCTTGTGCTTTCATTTTCTTTGTTGCATAGAAAACTAAAGTAAGCCTAGCCCAGCCTTAACATTGCTTTAGTGTTATACATACAATGTTTCTTATTATTTACAAGCCTGTTATTTTAGAACATTGCTACAGAGAATATTTTTAGCATGGTTAGATATTTCCTCCAGCACCAACTCGTAATATATAAGGAGCTTTATTTTATGTTTAAAACCAAGCAAAACCAAACATTGTTCAACTGTTAGCAATATTAATATTATTAATCAAGTTTATAAACACCTATCTTACAAAAAAATTAAGGATAGAACAGTAAAGCATTTTTCTTTCAGGACTTATTTTAGATTCAATCTTTTCTTACCTTTTGTGCAATGACAGTACATATACTGAAAAAAAAAAAAAAAAGCCTTAAAAAGTCCTTTATGTCAAAAAAAGCGCCTCAAATGAAGATCAAATATTTGAGAAATTAAAGTAATATCCTACTAGCCTGTAAATTACTTATCTAGACCTGATGAAATTCACCCCGAGGTACTTTGACTTCAATTTGATGAAGCAATAAAAAACCATTAGTGCAGGACAGTTAAGTTTCCAGATTACTAAGAGGACAAACACAAAGCTTACTTTTAAGAAGAAATACCCAGACAATTATAGGACTGTCATCATACTTAAACTCAGAAAACTTCTGGGACAGATCGTCCCTTGGTAAGGATACAAAAGATAGCAAGTAGCTAAGTAACAAACAACACCTTGTCAAAACCGAATTATGTCATTCCCAAGAAACTTTGATCTGTAGTAAGGGATAAAAAGATTCATTATCATATATAAGTCATGTATGTTACACTGCCACACATCATATTCTTCCTACAAAATGAGTGAAAATTCATCCAGATCAACATATTGTGAGTTGCATACATAAATTAGCTGAAGACCCATGCTGAAAAAGTGGGTATCATGGTGCAGTGTTAAAATAGAAAACCATGTCAAATGGTGTTCCACAGACGTCTGTTCTGATACTGGCACTATTAATATTTTCGTTAATTATCTGGACAGTGGAATAGAGGCAATGATTACTAAATTTACAGATGATACCAAACTCAGAGCAGATGCAAGCACATTGAAGCACAGGCTTAGAATTCACAATGATTTAATATAGTAAATAGAGTGCAATTCAAAATAGGACAAGAGCAAAATATCACTTTACATTAGACATAAAAAACTAGAAGTACAACATTGTAATCAATGATTTAGACAGCAATGCTGCTGAAAAATACTGAAGTACTGCCTGGCTTAGTCACATCTAGCACTGTTTGATGGACCCTATGGTATTGTGCCTGCCCTTCAACAGTTCCTGCAGAAAAACATGTCTCTGTTGGCCTTTTCCCATACCTCAGAGTCACATCTGCATGTCTCAGGTATTCTAGGGCATCTCAAGTGTCCTCTGACATTTGTGTGTGTGGGTAACTGAACTGAGTCTTAAATAAATGCAACCAATGGAGCCCAGGGGGCTATTTAACTCACCAGAAAGTAGGCTTATACACATTGTCAAATGAATAGCTCTTCAGGCTACATTGGGCTTGATTCAGTGACCTCCAGATACCATTTCAGGAAAGCACAGGTTTCTCACTGGTGGTGTGTCATACCTGGCAGTCCCATCTGGATTTTTCAGACACAGAGTACCTCAGATGACATTAGGCTCCTAATTTAGCTGCCAGCAGCTAAATTCAGGCCTTGTATTTCCAGTGACTATTGTGGATTCACGTGACCCTATATATTCTAAATACAGCACTTCAGCTGTGTTTCACAGACCACACAGACACGTTTAGACATTTAGACTTACACAGTCTGAGATTAATTCCATTCTGATTGGATGAAAAGACTCCATTTGGTTACTTAATCAGGACAGAGCTAATGTATAAGAAAAGAAGTATCTAGAGAAATTTTTTATAATTTTTTTTTTTCAGTCGCAAAATATAGGAAAGGTTGCTAACAAAGGCTGTTTTCCTTGTCTCTGTGGCAAGGACAAGTGCTGCTCTTAAATTGTGGAAAGTTAGGAAGAAAAAACAGAAACAACTTTTGATCTGTACAGGTGCTGAAGATTGTCTTCGAATATTGTGGAATTTCTATCAGTGGAAGTTTCTGAAAACAAGTTGGAGAAATAGCTACCGTGAATGATTTAAATTGAGCTTATCCTGTTTTAAGGACAAATTATTAGACCTCTCAAAATGCTTTCAATCTGCTTTCTGTGAGTCTATAACCTTAAAGTATAATTAGGATCATTTCTTTCTTCTTTTATGCTCTAACCTTGTTACTGTTCACATTTAAATTATCATTATTTAGGATTTGTGTTACCATTTTAACTAAAATATGACAGGTCATATCTCTTACAGCTGTACATATGTGATGGCCGTAGCCAGAGAAACAGCACTTCACAAGTCTACTTTTTTTTTCAGTTTCACAGCGGAAGAATCTAAACATCATGGGGGCAGAGAGGATGGAGGAGGATGCTGCGTGGAGAAGAGGGCATGGAGCAAGTCTTCCACATTTTACAGAAGTAATTACACCTGTCCAGAGATTTTCAAACAATGCAAAAGAGGAAATAACAGAAGTTAAGCCTATAAAAAAGAGACTTTGTCAGGACAGATCCAATTTAGGCTTTCTTGAAAAATATTGTCAGATGGTGAATTACTACAAAAATACATTTCGAATGACTCAATGGCATAAATTCTCAGAAAGACATCTGGAAATGTATGACTACCATGTTGTTCTGAAAACATTAACGTTAAGAGACCTCAATAATAGGTACAGAGAAAAAAAAAAATTTAAGGAACTAAAAAAAATAGAAAAAAAAAAAAAAAAAAAAAAAAAAAAAAAGAAAGCACAGGTAGGTAAGAATTTTCCACTTTGAATTTTGTTCACAAGCATTTATATCAAACAGTGCCCAAGTTGGGAAAATTATTAGCTTTTATTGCCTCATGGTCCACCATTCTTTCTTCTTTTTGCTGTGTTCACAAGGATTTTTGGAAGCCTGTAACACCAATCTCTTCCACAGTGTATTGAAGGCACATTTCTACATGTGAAAAACTGATGGGACATTACAATTGTGCATTGGGATGCTAACATCAGATCATTACAGGGATTTATTATTTTGTCTTCCAGAGTATGGTGAAGCAAACATCTGAGCACTGTGTCTGAAGAAGACTGATTCAGACTTCTATGGGGAGCATATCTTGGGGAGCATATTTAGGGCGCTAGATGCTCTGCTCCAGCACTCCGCACTCATAAAGTTCACCCAACAAGTATAAAGTACACTTTGGCCAAGTTCCATGATCCTGATGGATTCTTGTTGGTTTCCATATTAACTCTTGATTGCCAGACTTTATCATTGCTTTCAATTACTTTTCTCCAGTTTCTTCTCTCAAGTGTCTTCCCTTATAAGTCCTCCCTCTGGAGTGCCTCACACAGAGTCCTTAAAAGGATCACAAACCACTTCTGAGTAGCTCAAGTTAATATTTTCTCTTCCTCAAGTAAAATAATCAACACCTTTTTTCTAGATTGCATCTGAAAAGTTGTTTGTTCTGGGAAAAACTAGCTGAAACACTGGCTGACATCCTGGAGAGCAGCCTCATATCATTGCCAAGAAACAGCTGGTTATTTTAAAGAAAATACTGGATTAGGTGTAAAAACATCATGTGCCATATAGTAACAGTTTATCATAACTTGTGTATTACACAAACAACAACTGAAACCAGAGCTCCGCCTTACATGACTTTGTATCATTTTTCAAAAAATCCTATTTGTAACACGCAATATTCCTACAGTTCAGCTGAGATTGGAGAGTATCCATGTATTTTTAGAGAACTTGCTCCTGCTTCTGAAAGACAGCATTTAGAATTCACTTTGAGGTCATATTTTTGAGAGTAGTATCATTGTTTGGAACTGATTAGTTGTCCCTTATGCCAAAGATCAGCATGGGCTGCACAAGACTGCCTTTGCTTGTTCAAACCTGTAGCTGTCATTCGATTTCTTTATGGAGTCATCATCCACATCTGAAGCAATATTTTTTCTGAACCAGCAGCTTCACAGTCTGTCTCTGTCTCTTACAAGTATTTGCTAAACTGTAGCTGCTAAAGAATGTAGGCTCACTGAGCTGAGCATCTGCCAGGAGCTATTTGGCATACGGTCAGGATGAGACTGCTATGGAGGCAACATCAATAGACAAACCAACTTCTGCGGTAAATGTGCAACCCTTGCCTTATTTATACACTGTGTCTCTCTGTGTGAATTTTACATGCAATCTGGCCAGCAAAAGTAGAGAGAGGCTTTTCCCTATTGTCTGACTCTTTGTTGAGATTCTTTTTCCAGCAGATCTTGGCATATCTTCCCTCAGACTTTGTTGTAAGTACCATACCTATGTCTTCCCGTGCAGATAAAAGAGAAAACTTCAGTGTACTGGCCTCCATAGACACTATAGAACACACCAGTTAAATCCAAAGGTAGTCCTTGCCCCTGGATGAGCATAGTGCAAGACACCATAAAATATTTCCTGTAAGTTTACACTGTGAGTGAACTCATCCTTTTGCTATGCTGCCTTCAGAATAAAACAGATGATAGAAAAATTGTGTTTTAAAAGTATATTGAAATTCTGTGGCTGAGTTCAGCCACGGAGTGTATTCCTTTTCTCATGATTAATATCAAATAGGTTTTTATTCTAATATCAAACTTCATCCACAATAAAATTTTAACTTTCCACAAGCCAAAACATCTGGGAAACACTTCCCTTCTGTAGTCATGATGATCGCTCTTCCTGTCTTCATTTAAATGCTACTCTAATGTATGATAGTCTCTGGAAAATTCATTTTCAGTTGAACCAAAAAAAAATATGTTTAACATAAAATATTGAATATAATTTATGAAATAAAAATACAGCAGTAATTACCTGACTACTGTTTCTATGCCATGTGTGGTTAGTAAGAAGAGGAATATCTCTATTGTGCTCCTTTCCTAGACTGTAATTTCTTTACTTGAAACATCTACATAAGATTAAGGAATTAACATCAATTCTTTCCCGTGAAAGGCAGAGAGCAAAAGTGAGCAGTTGTTAGAGAGGCCTGGCATCTCTTTCTTTATTCAGGAGAAAGAAGCAATACAGAAAAGGAAGAAAACTGTAAAAGAATGTGGGACAGTTGATTTTTTTAATTTCTACAGAGCCATTAATTTGCATCTCAGAAGTGGATTCCATGAGAATACCTGAGGTCCTTTCTGGAGCTCTTCTGGAAGGTCTATGATGTTTCTCATCAAAATTTTAGACAACACATTAGATCTGAGGGAACTTGTCTGAATCTACACATTAAAGTATCAGTAAAATAAATGTCAAGTAGAGGAAGGTATTGTTGTATCCATTAGTCAAGACTTTACTTTGACATTAAGAAACAATAAACCAGCATGATGCACCACTATTCTCAAATCAATTATTTGACCATAACACAATTCTGGAACCCCTTCTGCCATGCTTAGGTACGTATGTCCTCTTCCCCCATTTGTTCAGCCTCTTACCGTTACCATCGAAGCCTGTGACTAACTGTATGATTGGATTTTCCATGCGTAGCATAATTTAACTATCTTAAACCTCCTACTCAGATTTTTTTTTTTCAAATACAGTTATTTTCTTGTAAAAAACTCAAGGTGCTTAAGTTCTGAAAATCTGTTTGTTATACTTTAATGAAAGCTTAGACGCCTGAGCCTTAAAAGATGAGAGCCTTCCAGATATTGATTTGCTGGACAACTGCCAGCTATCCAAATTCTAATCCTAAACATAACTAGTAGAGGGCAAGGTTCATTCTGCTAATAGGAAATAATGGAGTTCATGTATTTATACAAGCTCCGAAATAAGCTCATGCATTTCAAGAAAATACAGCATTTTATTTCTTTACAGGTTCTTTTGATGACTTAATGGTGTGAAAAGGAAACTAAGTATGGGATGTGAAAGCAACTGTAATCATTCCTGAAGAAACCTGAAATGAAGATATCTGCATACAGCTGAATCATTTTTTCTCCTCATAAAAATACACAGGTATATTTCCTATTAGAGACTTGCTCCAGAGGTTAAGGTATATTGAATGAAATACCTTTTCAAAGTTGAGAGGAAAATATAATAACAAAGATAAGGACCAAATAATGCAAAATTTTAGTTTGACCCTGCAGACAGGCTCTTTAAGAAAAGAAATAGAAGTTTAAGTCGGCAATCTCTTTAAATTAAATTCTGTGTTGAACTAGCAAAAATGAAAAACTAAACACACATCTAATTGTCCTTGTCCATTTTAGTAAGTTCTGCAGGGGAGGAAGGCAAAATTGGAGCAGGGCAATGAAGTATGTTAGGAAACAAGGAAGCAATCCAGAGTGAAAATGCAGCCATGGAAAAATGTGAGTGCACAGGTAAGTACTGCACCAATGCTGGAGCCGACTCGTCCCTTCACCAGTTGATGGTGCCCATGGCACTCTCAGGATCACTCCTGGCAATCTCAGGATCGTTGAGGAGAGGACTGCAGTAGTGACAAACACAAAGAGGGAAGGTAACAGTAGTTCCCCATATTTCCTGAAATATCTACAAATTCCTGCTCATAGTGGGTCTGAGAAAGAAAGAGCTGCTGTCACAACCTTAAAAGAGGAAAAAAGGGACTCCTGACCCGCAGGAAACTATGCCAGAGACAGGGAAAACTGGAAGGGAAAGATAAGAGGAGAGCAGATGTTTGACACTCAGTATCAGAGAGGAAACCTATACTGTGGCTGTTGAAATGGAGAGATCCCCTGTGAGAACCATGTCTCAGAAAGCAGCTGCCAAGTCAAATAGCCATTAAATCTCAGCAGAAACAAACATCATCGCACTATGCTGTGTCTCTTTAGTAGACACAACAGTAGTTCACACTGGGCTAGTATCAATTGTACCATACTAAGCCTGCATGAAAACACAGGTCAGAGTGACAAAAGCATGCACTTTTAATTAAGCAGTTTGAAATGAAATGAAAAATGTACTGGGAAAAATGAATGAAAAAGCTGGAAAGCTAGCTTGTGAATTGAACCTGTGGTTTTTGTTATGGTAACAAGTTATTACTCTGTCTTGGTGTAAAACCCAGTCTCCACATTGCTCTGAGGAGCATTTAAATGACACTAGTACAAAGTGTGTCTTCCAGTTTGGGATAGCGGCGATTTTTCCCATCCTCAGTCCCTTCTCAGTCACTCCTGAACACCTACGCAAGAGAGTATGACCTGACTTCATGGACCCAGCCATACTCTCTGTGAGCAGAAACCCTGTCAGAAAGTTAGAGAAATGAGAAATGCACAATGCTTCATTCCACAGGAGGCACCTACTATATATTTGGCTGGGAGATAGAAAAAGGCTAGTTATCCCAAGGCACAGGTGCCTAATTTCAGTCTGGTAACCAGCAACCGGCACATAGTAGGAGGGTGATTGACTACTACATCGATTCAGCTAATACCTAGAAAAGTACAAGCAACTCTGTAAATGTGGACAGTTTTCTCTTCCATGTCAGAGAAGAGACATTAAAACCGAGCAAAAACTGAAAGAGAAGGCTCAGATTTTGGACCATGCAGGCAAGCAGGGAGAAAAGATAGCTGTAATAGGAAAAGGGAAGTTTTGCTGTTGATGTGTCTTCAAAGACTTTTCAGCTCAGACATGCAAAATATATTGTTCAATTAAGAAAAACTCCATGGTTAAAACAAAACACACCAAAACCCAAAAATCTACCCTTTATCTTCCTTAATAAATCCCAGATTTTCATACTGCCTGCCTGTATCAATTGGGTTTCTACCTTGGATCTTCTAACTAGTACCTCTTTCTAAGCTGTCCTAGAGAAAATTTTATAAGAACATTTGGGATCGAGAAACCAGCTAGATTCTTGTTGTGATGGCTGGACAGGTAGAAGGTAGGAGGACTAATAACTCTGTGATTGATAGATTTGAGGAAGATAGTCCTAAGGGTAAGAGACAGAGAAATTGGAGAAGTGTTAGTGATAAAAGACTGTAGAAAAGATGATTCCTTTGAGAGAAGAACAAGGATCTGATGAATTGCTGAAGAAGGACAGGAAGAAATTGACAGACCTTGGAGAGAGGAGACATAATAAGGGATTTATAGATATCTTTTGGGTTCACATTATGCTGAGGGCAAACCATGTATTGCTGATTGAGGCTACATACATTTTAAGGAGCCAATGCATTACTTAGTTTGAATAAAAAGGACATATTCTCAGTAAAAGATTGCATGAATAGCATATAATAGAAAAGTAACTGTAATTTGGGTAGATGCATGACTAAGGGCAAAATGTGAACAAGCAAGGTAAATGCAAAGGCACAGATGCAACAAAATATTTATGTTTTCAACTTCTGACTGCTAACATTAGAAGGTAAAAGCTTTCACAGCAGGTAAGATCATAAATCATTTGTTGAATCTAAGGCTAAGGTTGTTATATGCTAATCAATTATTTTAAAAGTAAGGTTTACCAAACATATTTACAAATCTTCAAAATTTAGTTAATTGTATCAGAGAAATGTGAGAACAGGCTGTGGGAACTGTGATTGTTCAGTATGGAGGAGAGATGGCTTGGGGGAGGGCTAACAGTAGCCCTTCCTTACTTATGAGGAAGTTAATCAAGAAGATGGAGCCAGGCTCTTCACAGACATACAAGGTCGGAGGACAAGAGAGAGTGTGTATAAAGAGAGGATTAGACTGGATGTAAGGACAAGATTTTCATGGTGAAGACAGTCAAGTGAGGAAACAGGTTGTCCAAAGAAGTTGTGCATCCATCCTTGGTCATCTTCAAGACTTGACAAGGCAAAGTCCTGAGTAACCTGGTCTGACCCTGCTTTGAGCAGGAGGTCGGAATAAATGACTTCCTGAGATCCCTTTCAAACTCAGTTATCATATGATCCTATGATCCCATGAAAAAATTTCCACCACTTCAGGGAGCAATTGCTGTCTCTTTTTTACCTAGGAAAAATGCTAATGCTGTCATTTGGATGATAGAATCATAGAATGATTTGGGTTGGAAGGGACCTTTAAAGGTCATCTAGTCCAACGGCCCTGCAATAAGCAAAGACATCTTCAACTAAATCAGGTTACTGAGAGCCTTGTGCAACCTGACCTTGAATGTTTACAGGGATGGGTCATTCACTACCTCTCTAGGCAATCTATTCCAGTGCTTCTCCACCCTCATTATAAAAAATAACTTTTTTTTTAATCTGGACTGAATATACCTTCTTTTAGTTTAAAATCACTACCCCTAGTCCTATCACAGCAGAACCTATTAAAAAGTCAGTTTATCCCCATCTTATAAGCCCCCTTTATGTACTGAAAGGCTGCAACAAGATCTCCCTGGAGCCTTCTCTTCTCCAGACTAAGCAACCCCAATTCTCTCAGCCTGTCCTCATAAGAGAGATGCTCCAGACCTCTAGTCATTTTTTGTGGCCTTCCTCTGGATTTGCATTAGCAGATCCATGTACTTATGTCAGAAGCTCTGGAGCTGGATACAGTACTCCAGATGAGGTCTTAGCAGAGCAGAGTAGAGAGGCAGAATCACCTCCCTTGACCTGTTGGTCATGCTTCTTTTTATGCAGTCCAGGATACAGTTGGCTTTCTGGGCTGCAAGCACACGTCACTGGCTCATATTCAAATCTTAGTTCACCTGTATCCCAAAGTCCTTCTCGGTAGGACTGCTCTTGTTCCTTTCATTGCCCAGCCTGTATTGATAGTGGGAGTTGCCCCAACCCAGGTACAGGATCTTGCACTTGGCCTTGTTGAACCTCATGATGTTCATGTTACTTCATTTCTTGAGGTTCTCCAGGACCCTCTGAATGACATGCTGAACATATGAGGCTATGTGTGTTTGCCCCTACTTAAGTGTGTGTTTTCATGAGATACCCTATTTGGCATTTTTTTAGGATGCAAAAAGACATAAAAGGAAGAAGAAAACAGTATTTTTCAGTGAGTCTGTATGTACAGTGCAGCACTTGACAAAGTAAAGAAAAGTCAGAATGTATTAAAAAGGAAAAGTTAATAAATTAGAATGAAGTTCCAGATTTATAAAATGTTCCACATTCATGTGAAGAGCACACAAGACTGTGGAATTAAATTTACATGCGTTGCAGCTGTTAATGTCTAAGCAATCTCTCAGGAAAAATGTAAACCTCTAAGACACTGAAAAGCCTCTAAGACCTAAAAGGCATGAAAAGCAAAGACCTAAAAGTTAGATCTAAGTTAGTGAAAAGTAATTTTCTGAACTATTTTCCTGCATATTGGTCATCTAAAATCTACCTAACTGGCACATTAAAACAGAAAATGTTATTTCTGCAAGATGACAACTTGGATTTTATGTGGTATAAATTTCAAAAAATGTGGAAAGGAGCAACAATTTCAGACAATGATTGTGTCCTATCACCATGAATGATAACTGGTGCCATGAATAAAACATAGGTATTTCATGCACATAATAACTGAAAAGTGGACATAAATATTCCGAATCAGCTGTAGACCTACCAAGATGATTTTCTGATATTGGTATTTTTTTTCTTCTGTATTGATGCATTATAAAGTAAGTTAGTAAGTACTCTTCGAGTATGCAACAGATTTTTATGAGCCAGTAGAGCATATTGAACTAATGACCCATGGATAATCAAAGTGTCTCATTCACTTAATGATGGATCCTTCATTCTAGTTCTTTTAAACATATTATATTTTATTTTCTTTTTGGTAATAAAGAGTGGACATTAATTATGTCTCAAATATTATAAAAAAACTATTGAGCACCTGCCTTTTTAAAATATTGGTTTTAGTTCATTCTGATTGTTTTAGAAGACTTTGATAAAATTAAAAACATCTTTTTTTTTCTTTTTTTTTTTTTTAACTATTTCTTTGTCTGGTATATTTCAGTTTTGAATATTTTAGTTGTAATTTATATCACATTTCAGTGCACTGTCATCATCATTAACGAATTAGCAAACTCATGTTCTGAATTCAAGACCAAAAAGATCCTTGTCAATGGAGATGTAAGAAATATAGATGTGTTGCCTTCAGACATTGATTTTTAAAAACTTTGGCCAGTAGCAAAAATATTTGAGTGAGGTTGCTGAATGGGATGTTGAGCAATATCGCTGGAACACCTGATGATAATTGGCCAGACAATTACTCTTCTTCTGTGCACTTTCTAAAACTAATTAACACCAGATCTTCCTCCTGATCAGTCTTGGGGAAAAATAAAAAAAAACACCAAAAATCCCACC
>VXBJ01000191.1:62916-73582 GCA_013400055.1 Nycticryphes semicollaris | reverse complement strand
AAAATAGTACAATGGAAAAGCACTGGCACTGCAGAAAAAAAATTTAAAACTACGACAGACAAAAGTGGGATGAAATAAAGTTAACAGATGGACAGTGAAATACTTATACCTATTCCAAGATGACATACAAGATTTGTTGCAAAATCAAGGAATCTGAATTTCAAATCCAATGTGTTGCCCAAGCAACCAGCTCTCTGTGGCTAAACAATTGAAATCTATGACTTTATGAAAAATAGTTAAGTGATATCATCACACCTTTTACGTCAGGTTGTTTGTTTTTCTCCGTGGCTTCCCTGTGCAAGATTGAAATAAGAAACAAACAAACAAAAAGTACACAACTAAGGTATTTTAGAGCCATTACTCTGAATCTAATGACTATTTAAAACAGTAGCAGCACAATGAAGACCATGTGAAACAGCTCCGGTTCTGAATCTTGTAATTAGTTGCTTCACCTTCTTTTACTTCACACAGTCAGTGTCTGTTGCATTCACAATCTTTATGAGTAAAGAGCAAGCACCACTTATATACATACAAACCCAAGAACATATTGTTAGTATAATTGAAATCTTAACAGTCTAGTCATTATGAGTCCAGATTTAATTGTAATAGAAAAAGAAAGAATAATAATGCAATTAAAATTGCTCCTTGGGATCTTAGGGTCAGTGTTTTATTTCTTGGAGGAGGTGTGTGGGTGGTGTTTTGGTGAATTGTCAGCATCTGGAGTCCTTCATTGGGAGAAATATAATGTTAATGTTGACAGTTTCTTTTTCAGTCTAGGGTTCACTTAGGGGCATTTTTGTGTTTGTTAACTTGCTTTTACACCTGTGCTGTCTTTTGTCTGTAGCTCCACATTACATACAAACTTACTATATGTGAAAATGTATTACTTTTTTGTTCTCTTGTTTCTCCCTAAAGTCAATTTTTCCCAGATCTGTATTTCTGTAACTGAGTGTGGGTGAGTTGTTTATAACAATGGGGTCTGAAGGACCATCCTGTGACCTATCACCTCCTATCATCTCCTATCACCTCCTGCCCATCCCTACGCCATATCCTGTGTCCAAACTTCCTAAGTACTTTGCTGTTGTACCATCCCTGTATTGGTCTACCTTACATCATTACCTTAGTACCATAAATATTTCGTTCTGTATAGAGCAACTGCTTGTATCAGCCATCTGTATAAAACAACAGTTTCACTAAACACAAACAACAAAAATAAACCCTATTAGTTTCAGACACCTAGTCAATTAAAAAGTTGCTATGACAGCTAAACCAAGTGAAGTAAAGCTGCAGACTGGACAAGACAAGTTTGTACAGAACAAGCATGATAAACCTCTGTCCTGAGGCCATGTAAAAGTGCAAAGCGTATGGCCTATCACTAGCCATGCTGAACACGTACTGTGGTATAATGTAAACAACTCTTTCTCAAGGCTCTTAGGCCCCTGCAATATTAAGACACAGAGGTCCAAGTTAAAGACGGAATGAAAGTCTGAACTCTGAATTTCCTGTCTTTTGCAAGCTTAAGTCAGTCCTTATATCTGCTTATTAATAGCAGTGATTATTATTAAATAACAGCTAATGGTAGAAAAAGTAATGAAGGTATTGTGCAGTGCATATTCAGCAATCTAATCATCTTCCAAAATAATACCTTATTATAAAGTTTTAAGGTGTTTTAAATTTTAAGGGGCTGTCTATGCTACTACATTACTACTACATTTCATAATTACAATAAACATTTCCCAGTAAATAACTGGGTAATAAATATTATTTTTCCCACCCACCTCCTGCCAAGCACATATGATTAAGTTCCTGGATGGCACCATGAACCCTTCTGCTCCCCTATACTAACTCCATATTTTAGATGGGAGGTAATCCCATTTCATAATGGGAAAAGAGTAGTTGTGATGACCCTTTGCAGGTTTTGTTTTACAACACAGAATCCTTGATTTTGCTACACGTATGGTTTATCAGCACTGAAACTTTTGGTCTTAAAATCACACTACAAAGCTTATATGTTTATCTGGACTTTCTCCAAGGATGTTGTATAGAGGAAGAGCTATAAAAACTTGCCCATGGTAAATGAATATCTGCAGTACATCTTCCTCTTCCTAGAGAGATAATTGCAGAAATTCTGTGACATCTGAGGTATCTTATGTTTTTTTTTTTTTCTAAGGAAACTGGCAAGGTTTTGTAAAAACAATTAGTTTTGATAATGTTTACTTAATTAAAAAAATAATCGTTTTAGTATTGTTGAATTTCTGATCTCTATCACTGAATCAATATTTATTTTAGTACTTTTGCTCAAAATTATCAAAATTGCTCACTGAACAATTATCTGTTTCAAAGGAAAGAGTACCTTTTATCTTACAATGGTTGTTTGCCTTCTTTCAGCATTGTTAAGTATTCATATTACTCAAGAAAGTTTCTATGCATGGTTCTCTTGTCTACGAGTTGTGAAAAAGTAGACACCACAATTCTAGTTCACCAAAAATCATGTGTGTGTGCTATATTAACCAGCTATTGGAGGAGGAACATAGTTCTTTCTTTATACCATGCAAAACAGAACAATTTCAAAAGATGGAGATAAGAACATAACCCTCAGCATCCTTATATCCCACCTCATTATAAACACACACATCAACTTTTATTTAATTTCTCATAGGCTGCTTGCTATTATATTAAACTTGAAATCTTACTGAATGTGCCCCAAATTTCTGCAGATAGAGGATAAGACAAACAAGTTCCCGCAGAGATCCTTTGGATGCTGCTAAATTGTGATTATTTTTTTTTATTGGGGTACTTAAACTGGATTTTTTAACTTAGGCAAAAATGTTTAAACAGGATTAGGCATTAATAATACTGTAGTTAATGGGAATTATGCTACAAAGAGCTAAATCTTCACTTTCCTTCATGTAGGGAGAGTATAAAGTTCCATACTTTTGCATTTTGGGATCCATGTTTTATTGAGAATGAGCTTCAACCCAACTCTAATTTTCCACACAAATATTTGTTCTTCCTGAAACATGAAAAATAATTATATTGCTCCCTTACCCATTCTGCCTAAATAAAAATTACTAATCTCGTTGCTTGAAAGAAAGACCTAGTAACTTATTTATTTTAGCCAAGTTGTTTTGGAACTCAGGGTTTCAAAGCAGAAACATAATTTTAACTGAAAAAAGCACACAGATTTCCTGCACAAAGATTTCTATTTGCCAGCTGTACAGGCTACTGCAACAAGTGACTAAACCTGAAAAAATAAAATATTGTACAGCATTTCAGAGCTTTTATACTGTGATTGTAAAATATCTGGGAGGTTTGCCAGACTCAGTCAAAAGAAGAACACAGCATTTTCTCATCACTAATAACAATGACCTGAAGTCACGTTGAAGATTGTAAGGTCAATTTCCCTCTTAAATCGAAAAAAAAAATAAATAGGAGAACAGATGTGGGTAGTTGCTTCTGTATTTATAAATTGCATGACAGCTGGGTTAGGCTGTATGATCTCCAGTTTCCATGCATTTAAAGTGTTTTTTATTGAATCATTCATACCAATCAGATAAAAGTGTTAAGGTGTATTTTTAAAATATTATACAATATAGATGAAGTAGCCAGTTTCATAGTATACATTTAAAATGGAACGTTTTTCTTCATTACATATATTCAGATAAGTTTACTGGATTGAATGCAGATTTCAAGGAAAATTTACTGTGTTTGAATGATCAGTTCTCAATTGACACAGCATGCAAGCTTCTGATGATAAATTCAGTACATTTTAAATAAAAGTGTAAATTACAAAATGTGTATTTAAAATTATCTACTGACAGATATTTTGTTTTATTTGGTAGGGTTTTGGTTTTGGTCTTTTTTTTTTTTCCCTTTGGTTTACAATTGTAGCAACAGTAGCTGTATATCCAACATCCTAGTAACATGTATTCCTTCACTTTAGCAGCATGTAATTCTAGAAATAGAAATTTTTATGCATACAGAAATTCTCGTTCTGCCTTATTTCACGTATTAAACTGGCTGTTTTATCGGGTACATCATTTCTTGTTACTGACTCATAATGTCTATGTGCTGAAACGCAATTTGCACAGGCTACACACCAATATTTTTGGCTACTATTCCTTTACATTAAAATGCCAAACATCTGTCTGTGGATGACAGCATCTAGACAACTTTTTCTTTTAAATTCCAGCAATTTATTTGTAATACCATATTGGGTGAAGTATATAAATCACATTTTACTTCTTTATATGCAATTCATTTCAGCTAAACTACATGTTTTAACTTTAGATGTAGTAACCTACTGAACCTATATCTATGAAAAGAAAAAAAGAACCTCATGAGAGTAGTTTATCTACCTGAAACATCTTAAATGTCTATCACAGAATAAGATAAGTCTTTGATGATACCTTCTGTCTCCTTGACATAAGGAGAGACTAGGTGAAGAGTTAGACTTAAAGGATTAACTTCTAACCCTTACATTGGAGTACCAAGCAAGAGCTTAGAAGAGAAGTCTCAATTAACTAAGACTGAGAGCTAGACCATTTTCTAATCTTCAGCAAGCACAGCCAAGCATTTGATCTCTAGCTGTTTCTCTGACCTATGTCATGTACATATCCATTATTTCAGAAAAATATTTCAGTGTGTACAGTAAAATATTTTAATATTCACCAAACAGTAACAGAGGACAGAGAGTTTGGTGACTGTTCAGAAGGAGTAAAGAGAAAAATAAGGGAAGTAGAACAAATCAGTTTTAGCATACAGCATTGTGTACCCCTTGAATTTTAGAAAAATTGGCAAGATAAGTTAAAGCAGCCCTCAGGCAACTTAAACTTGTGTAAACAGCCTTTACACAGCAGATTGTCCTAAGTCTCTCTGACCCTGGCAATTTTACAAGGGTCATATTTACATGTAGGTGACCTGCTTGTGAATGGCAACTGAAATGCTTAGAATTTAGATAAGAAAACATATATTTATATTTGTTTTCACAGTACTCTGCACAATACAGTACTCATTTTTTATAAGGTTCATTTCAATAATGAGTGCTTATTTATTATGGACAGTGGAAAGAAAAGGCCCCCCATGCCACAGACAGATTAAAGTTCCCAGGTGCAACACCATGAGCCCTTGAGCCTACCAAGTGTGGTAGCTTTGCTCCCTCACTCCATCTGAGCACCTGCAGCTTCTGCAGAGGTGGAGGGCAATGAGAGATCCTTGGGTCCCTTAGTAAGAACAGCAGTGGCATTTTCTCCTACTGCAGCTCTGTCAGCATCCTGACTGTGCTGCATCGGCTCAGTGTTCCTATTAGGGCCTCTGGGCACTACTGTAAATAGTGAGCATTAAGGGATATAACATGCTGCAAAGTCTAACAGTGTTCATGCGTCACTAATTACCGTAATGAGAAACTTGCAGCACATCAGCCAAGAAGAATTTGCATTGATTGTTTTTTCCTCTTCTCCAGCTAGAATAGGAAGAATTCCCATGACTCTGCTCTTGACCTTGAGGGCTTCTCCTCTTTCTGTGTGTAGATATTCCTCATAGGTTCCCATAAGTTGAATGAATAAGCAGGGATTTAAACCCAGAGATGCCCAGTCTCTGAACAGGCCTTCGTACTGTATGTATACATAAATACTAGAGAAAGAAATATTGAAATTTTACCTGATCTCAGTTGGCACAAATGCATTGAAGAGCAACTGTGGTATTCACACTATGCCCCTAATTCGCTGCATCTTAGCTATTGATTTTAGACACTTCTGCTGTTGAGTACACATAGTGACTCATGAAACCTGGATTTCTACTCCACTGATACAGGGTTAATAGTAGAATTACTGGAAGATTAAATGTTCCTGGAGCACCACTATTAGCTAGAACAACTTCTTAACAACAGGGTGTGTTGTTGAAACTTGTCTTCTGTGCTGAACCTGTTTACTGGAGACAAAACAACAAAGAAGTTTTCTGAAGCACAAGATATTATACTGAAAGGCCTCCCAGGTCATTGATTCCTATCCCCCACTCTAACAGGCATTTCCTGCATCATATAATCCCATTCAAAAATGTATTAAGCTCCACTTTAAAGCTACTTAAGTTGTTTCCCTCTGTTACTCTTATTGGAAGGCAGTTCCAGACAGGTGGAAGGTGGCTAGACAGTTGTATTGATCTCTAAATTCCCTGGAAATTCTATTTATAAAATGTTAAACATTTCATTAAGGATTTCCAAGTGGGTGTTTCTGATTGCTCAATACATAACAATTGTTCTGCTGATAACAATCTTCTCTGTGTTTCATTTATAATGATCCATTTTATTTTTCTTGTAATAATAGCATATTGCCATTTCACGCAGCTGTTACATGCATTTTATGAGTGTTCTGCTGTTTTTTTAACATAATTGACTCAGTCCTTTGAGTTGCCAAGCACCTTATCTCTGATTTCAGTGAAAGAGCCTTAAGTAATACCCTAAGGTAAGCACTGTATCCAAGGACCTTGTTTCAGGTAGGCATGTTTCTTTTTTTAGTCATGTATTTGAAGTGCTCTGTCTCTGTGTCTCTGTGCATAGATCTGATTAACACAAAGTACTCAGTATAGCGTTTCTGAGATTTGTTTGGTTTTACTGTATCTTTAACAATTGTAGCATACTTTTAAAGTTTTACCCTTAACTATGAAGGCCACATTCTGGTTTCAGTTATCTGAGTTTAAATCTGGATTAAAAAGTGAAAAATAAATTACTCTGGAAGTTGTTTCCATTTAAGAAATATATATATATATATATTTAAAGAGCCTGAACTTAAGAAGGAAGCTAAATACCAGGTATAGCAGCAGTGTGTTCCCCTCCCAGAGTCACACTTGCTGCCATGACTCATTCAATTTTGCTCATCGACTCTGAAGTGTGGTTACAATGACGTGTAATCAACAGGGATCTCCACTGCAGTACCCCTGTGAAAGTACATTCTTACTGCTCTGTTGTATCTTAGCATTAAAGTTCAAAACTGATTCTGCATTTGATCTGGCCTCATGTTTGAAGGAAACAATACTTACACACACATTTTATTTGTATTTTTTAAGAGAAAACAAAATTAAGAATCTTGTTGGGAAACAACTAAACCTATATATCAAACTTCTATAAATTCTGTGTCTCCCTAGTGTATAAAATATTTGATGATTTTTGGCTGTTCCCTTTGTATATCTGTCTCTGATACTGCTACTGTTATGCATAATTAAGCGAAAACCTGAGCCCTTTGAAGTTAATGGAAAAAAGCCTTCCTACTTTTAATGTGAGTTATTATCTTTCAGTAAGGTTACTTCATAGATCGAATCTTTGTGCTACCAGCAAACACTGTCCCTTAACTCAGAAAGGATTCTTCAATCTTGTATATATTCCTGATATTATATCCTGCTGGAGGGTGCGAATATTTTAGTGTAAAAACAGCCTTAAAAAGATAACAGCCTGTAATATATCTCATTGGACTGCTGTGAGATCATTTGTACAGTACAAATTAATATTTGTACTGTGAAGCACCTTTGGATCTTTGGATGAAAGATGATGTGTTTAAATGCAAAGTATTAAAATTCATCTGTACGTGGATTTCTTAAAAAAAAAAAAAAAAAGGTGAGCAATTCAGTTTAATTAGTCAGCTAATAAAAAAAAATTGAAAATGCTTAACAATCTGCAATTTGCATTTCTCAATAGAAACCAATATTATGCTTAGATTATAGTCAGGATAATATTATTAGTGGAATGACTGACTCAAATTAATCATGACTGAAAATCTGATTATCGCAAGGGATCATACTGCTACCATAGACTTCACATACCTTTCCTTTTATCTTCTTATTACAGCACCGAATTTCTCCCTCTCTGCAGAGGGTGTACAGGATTTACAGTTCCCAGTGTCTTAAAACTGCTGCTTTGATATTATAATGCACATCTTGCGAATGATGGGCTTCAAATTATTTTTTCCTTACTAAGAAGAAACTACAGACAAGTACAACTATTTTTAATAATACTATTTACAAGGTGTTAATGTGCAATTTGTTACTTGTCAAAAGAGTGGGAATTATGTTCTCATTCCATGCTAAGTATAATTAGATAATACTTTCCAAAGGATATGCAAGCAGGAGTCTCAAATTTTTATCTTTGTTGCATATTTTATTATTTGCCTTCATTTGTTCTCTCTCTGAAAATGCAGAAGTATAAGTTATGTCTCTCGTAAGCTTAAAATAAATCCACTGTAAAGAAGTTGGGTTTCCTCAGCTCCAAGGGTGTTCATGTTCTGCATATGTACATATCCATAGAGATCTTTTAAAGGAAATAATTGTGTATTAGATTGTGTACAATGAATTATTACATAAATTTTCTTCTGGAATTCTAGTGTCTTTTAAAACAAGTATTTTTCCCAAAGAAATTATGCATAATACATTATAAATGTATTTCTTTTGGTTAATTAAATTAGTTTACAACTTATTTAGTTGGGACATTGAAATGCATTATTTTTATGATCTTGCTTAATAGAAAGGGGCTCTGTAAGCCTATAGGAAAATAAGACCTACCCCAAAGAGTTTACAATAAAATGACAAGATTAGAAAGGTACATGACATACAAAATAGAAAAATAAGGATAAAACAACAGCCTGATGACACGCAATGTTTCCTAGTCTAGAAAAGTTGAGAGTAGAATTTGTAGTAAATTAGACCACATCTACTCTTCTAACTGCATCCAGCCCAGAGAGAGATCCTTGGCAGGCAGCCTCAGAAGTAGCCTCCTCTAGGGTAGATTAGCTGTATTTGCATAAGCAGTTCTTGGCTTTAGATCCCTTATGGACCTTGCATAGTTTATACGAGGGTCCACTTGTAAATATATACATACATGCATGTAAATATAAAATATATATTGATAAATATTTTTGTCAATTTGTGTCTGCATGTGTATGTAGGTGTGTGTATGTGTTTATTGATGGGAGGGTTGAGGAAAGGACTTTAAAATAACATGTCTGAAATAATGAGAAAATTTTGTTGCAACACACCTGAAAGGTTTTTTTATAGTTTGAAAATATGGCCATATGTCACATATCTTGAGGGGGTGACCAAGTACAGAATGGAGTGTGGGAAGACCCCCAGTCTGATAGATAATAATGAAGGACTACTCAGGGTAGTGGTAGAAAACCCCTCTAATCTTGTAATGTCTATTGAAAGCATTTGTTGGAATGTCCAATCCACTGAACCATGTTTGGATTTGATATAGGAGGGAAGTATTTCAGTCAGAAGAGCGTTTAGGAAAAAAACCCTAATGTTTATAAACCACTGACAGACCAAAACTGAGCTGCAGAGAGAAATTACTTGCTGCCCAAATAACATTAATGAGCTTCAAGAAACACACTGTAAACAGCCATTTGCCTCCCTTGGGAGGCAGTCATGAAGAGTAAAGAAGTCTAGGAAGGGTGGACATCCTTCAACAAGGAAAACTTTAAGGTGCAGGAGCAGGCTGGCTGCCCCTATGCACCAAAAGATGAACCAGGAAGGAAGAAGACCAGTCGTGCTGAACAGAGAGCTTTGGCTGAGACTTAGAGAAAAAAGGAGAGTTTATGACATTTGGAAGAACGGCCAGTCAACTCAAGACGACTACAAGAAGGTTGTGAGTTTATGCAAGGAAAAAAAGTAGAAGGGCCAAAGCCCATCTAGAACTTAATCAGGCTGCTACCATAAAAAACAATAAAAAGTGTTTCTGTAAATACATTAGCAACAAAAGAAGGGCTAGAGAGAATCTCCATCCTTTCTTGGATAAGGGAGGAAATATAGTGACAAAGGATAAGGAAAAGGCTGTAGTACTTAATACCTTCTTTGCCTCATTCTTTCATAGTAAGACCAGTTGTTTCTGGGGTACCCAACCCCTTGAGCTGGAAGACAGCGACAGGGAACAGAATGAACTCCCTGTTACCCAAGAGGAAATGGTGAGTGACCTGCTACAGCACTTAGACACACAGAAATCTATGAGGTCAGATGGGATCCACCTGAGGGTTCTGAGGGAGCTGCTGGAAATACTCACCAAGCCACTTACTATAATTTATCAGCAGTCCTGGCTAACTGGCAAGGTCTCAGTTGACTGGAAGTTAGCAAACATGATGCCAATCTACAAGAAGGATGACAATCACAGAATTATAGAAACATAGAATGGCTAGAGTTGTGAAGGACCTTCAAGATCATTGAGTTCCAACCTCCCTGCCATGGGCAGGACACCTCCCACTAGACCAGATGGCTCAAAGCCCCATCCAGCCTGGTCTTGAACACCTCCAGGGATGAGGCATCCATAACTTCCCTGGGCAACCTGTTCCAGTGTCTCACCACCCTCACAGGAAAGAATTTCTTTCTGGTGTCTAATCTAAATCTCCCCTCTCCCAATTTAAAACTATTGCCCCTTGTCCTATCGCTGCACTCCCTGATAAGGAGTCCCTTCCCATCTCTCATATAGGTCCCCTTCGGGTACTGGAACACCATTATAAGGTCTCCCTGGAGCCTTCTCTCCTCCAGGCTGAACAACCCCAGCTCTCTCAACTTGTCTTAATAGGAGAGGTACTCCAGCCCTCTGATCATTTTTGACACTCTCTGTTGGACCATTACAACAGGTCCATGTCCTTCCAATATCTTTATCGATGATCTGGACAGGGGGATTGAATGC